>NDFF03000120.1:0-285069 GCA_002150815.3 Grammothele lineata | reverse complement strand
GCCCTCACCATTTACACCCCCCTTGACAACCCCTACCCTCTGGAAGACTTTTTTGATGCTCAGGAGAATATGGAGGGGAAGGAGAGACGTCTGCCTCAGCTAGAGGATGCCATGATTTGGAGGTCAAAGCTGATCAAGTCTCAGCTCATCTACCGTATGGGCAAGTCAGCATACATATTCCTCTATGAAAGCTGCTCCCCCTTCCCTATGGCATCCCTTGCTAGCCGCGCTATCACCAGCCACTTTATGACATTTGTGGATAGCATCACCTATGGTACCCCATATCCAACACTCTTTTTCCAACGGCGTGCGCTCCTTGGCTCCCCTCTCTTCAATCAGGCCATAGACATCTCTACCGACATTTCTAGGAGGTACATGAACATCCATCATCTCAAGAGGGAGTTGGTAGATACTCAGCAGGGTGGAAATGCATGGTATGACTACCATCTGTCCCTCAACCACACTTTGGAGTTACAGCAGCTGTCGCAAGACCAGTAAGTCATCTATTACTATAAGCATAATACAATGTTCATTAATAATATATGCAGTATTGAAGATAGGGTAACAGAAGACTTGGAAAACATCAAGAAGTGGAGGGAGGTAGGGATTGACATTCAAATGGATGGGCGGCATTGGTTTGGAGAGATGTGCAAGAAGTACAGGTGCGCGTCTGAAGTGCGGTCATTCAGAGACGCTGGCAGCTTGTGGGAGAGATTTAGGGCTAGAGAGGGGAAGTCCCAAGTAGGTGGGAAGGAGGAGATGGTGTTTGTATTAGACAGGCGTCCATGCGGTGGAGGATGTGGTGGGGAGAGGGTGCAGTTCTCTCAGACAAAGTACGTTCACATTATAACGCCCACTGATGATGACGATATGTAAAGTATATGCACACTCTCCAATGGAGGATCCCTCAAACTATGATTGACGCACTCAACCACTGCATTGGTAGCCACACATAATATCATATACAATCAACAATACAGGGTGCAGGTGGCAAACAGGTGACAAGGATCAACCACTCGCTCAACTACTACCTAAGTATCCTAAGCGTTAGGTGCCGCCTCAGCATCCTGTGGTCCAAAGACGCTAGCAAGGTTAGACCTATGCCAAATCTCAACAACATTGTTGGCCAGGTTCATGTCTAAGCACGGATGTTAGCTTGTATCATAATGCTAAACAAGGGATAGACTCACCAACGTCATCGCCCATGCGCACAAACCTCACCATCTCGATCGTCTCAGCATCTCTGACAATGCCGATGACCTCAATGAACCTGCTGCCCTCAAGGGCTGCAGCAAACGTCTGCAGTAGACGTTGAGGTGTCAACAGTAATGAAGGATGGTGAGAGGGCATGAACGTACCTCGGGAATATGAGTTACGTTTACAGTAGCGCCGTCAGAGGCCTCAAAGACGGTGGTGTCCTCAGATTGCTAGACGTTCAAAAGTTGATGGTGAGATTGACGTCACATGAGTTGATAAGAGTGTGCTTACAGAGAGGAATTTGCCCAAAAGGCGGACAGACTTGTTAAGATAGCGAGGCATATACTCCTTGTTCACGCGCGGAGAAGCGCCCGTGCCGGAGCCAAAAGTACGGAGTCCACCAGTAGACATGATGGAAGAGAGAAGAGAGGAAGGGGCGGCGGTCATCACCAGGGAACTCTATATATATGTAGAGGATTGCACCCGTGGTTAGATACTCACGCTGCACCGGACTTCTGAGTTGCCGCACTGCCGGCCCTGCAGTTACCACACAGAGCAGAAGTTCATTCCAGGCTACAAGGTAATAGTTCAAGTTACTACAGAGATCTACTGGAAGACGTTAAATGTATAGACGACGCTGTTAGCTGCTTGCCGCATCAACATCAGGTCTTCACGGTACTTTGCAGCCCAGAAAGCTAACTCGTCGTTGTCCTCTACCTCTAATAGATCCCTAGGATCATCCGCCCCTACCAAAAATGTAAGCTCTAAGAAGTCCAGGGGGACATGAACACGAGCGCGGGCAGTGAGATAATTGGCCACATCCTCTATGTCCGCTCCATTAACAGTGCAATCTCCTTTGAAGCGCAGCCGGCGCAGGAGTGGGCACAGGACAATTTCAGTCCCTGGAACATGTACAGTGTCTTCTTCAGCATGATCCTCCCTCTCCTGGATGTTGGCGTCTGAGTTGGAAGTAGGGGGACTTAGGCAGAGGGCAAGGATAGCATCGGTTATGCGACATCGTTGGCTGGTACCATAGCAGACAAGCTCCATGAGGGACCCAAAACAGGACAGAAATGACTGCCATGTCCCCCAATTGTTGATAGGATGGCCTGTCAGCAGCCAGGAATGAATGTGGAGAGATGCAAGATTAGAGGAGGGAATGGAGTGGTTGGTGAGAGCGGCGTGGCAGAGATCATGAAGAATGTAGCTGGAATCTTCATCTGGATTCTCTCTGCCATGAGAATAGAAATATAAGAGAGAGGCTGGAGAAGATTGAGAACCAGCAACAGCATCTGCATAAGCTTTATCAGGATCTTCAGGCAAGACGGCGGTCCGCCTGCCAAAGCTGTTATAGTTGAGTAAGCAAGTTGTAAGGGGCGGATTACTAGAGAGCGCTTACCTGTCTTCAAAGTCTAGTGCAAGTTGAACGACTTCAGTTGGCGGCCCTGCAGGCTCAGTCATCCAAGGAGAAACTTCATGCCATATAGTGATGATGCACATGAGGTGCTCCTCTGAGAGCAAGTTGAGATTGAGATGGTTGGCAGTATTGATGAGACCGACGTGACGCTCGTCTGCGTCTAAAGGAATGAGTCGGTGCAACATAGTTGCTATGTCCACACCCTCCTGAAGCCCAACCCAGTCATGAGATCCAAGGACTAGGCGTTTGAGGGGAAATGGGATAGTGAACCATGTGAGGAATATGCCGACGTTGGTTGAACTGTAGTCGAAAAGAGTGAGGCGGTTAAGCGCTTTGAGGGTGGGGCGCTCAGCCTTGGTGCCAGTGTAGGGTTGGATAGACGGTAATAAATCATAGACAGTGAGACTCTCAAAGCATGGCAATATGGAGAGAATGTGTGCAAACTGTGCAAAGGAGACATTGGGAGGAAGAACAAGATTGCTGACAGTAAGGGTTGTAAGGGAAAAGAGTTGAGAGATGTCAGGCAGGGGCATTGTCCAACGGAGGTCCAATACTTTCAAGTTAGGAAAGGGGGCTGCAGCAATGAGAGAGGAGTCTTTCCCATCTAAAATCCTGAGGGTTTTGAGGGCAGGAAGAGGGGTGAGAAAGAAAGAGGAGAGGCCGGCCAAAGAAGGGACATTGAGGGAGACGAGACGCTGAGCAGCCAGCGCAAGAACACCTATGAGATTGCTGGGGATGGAGTAACTGTAATTAGGGAAAGACAGATCCAGAGGTGCACCCTTGATGCGCTGAAGCCAGTCGAGGAGTTGTACAGGGGTTATGAAGGGAGGTTTGATGTCGACAGTGTTCCACAGCTGAGCAGAGTGCTTCACAGCCGCGTCCCTCCAAAGCTGGCAAAATTGGGCAGCAGGGAGCCATTGAAGAGGCTTTTTATACCAATCCTGTCTGGATGTCTCTTCCCATTGGTATATGAGCTCCCACTTGAGAAAGAGGAGGATGATAATGATGAGCTCAATAGGGAGGCGGAGGCAGGGGGTGAGGGACGTGGCATGGGGCATGGCAAAAATGGCGGTATTCTGACAATGACAAGACTTTCAATATACAAATTAATGAACTGAGAGGACAATACTCACTTGCTGAGGCATAGCTGAGATGTATTTGAGGCGTTGTTTGAAAATGCCAGTAATAACCTGAGATGCGTGCAATATGAGTTTGGCTGGCACATGAGCGCGTTATTTAGGTGTTTACCACAAGGGGATTAGAAAGTTGAATTCTATAAGATATGTGAATATAAAAAGGCAGGCAGGAACGGTACTACAGAACACTCACTGTGAGGACTTGTAGTGGTGGGTGAATGTCAAAGTTGATATTTAAGACAAGCGCTTTAAGGACAGACTTGAGCAAGCGAACCGTAGAATATGTAATATATTCAGTTGCTGTAAGGATAATACTGTATGCTGCTACTACACATTCTGTACCCTAGAGGTAGAAGAAAAGTTGGGAGTTACAGTGTTGTAAACGCTCAAGTGCACACTAAGTACATCCCCTACAGCGCTCAAGTACTACTGATATACCTGCAATGTCAAACTGAACTTTGTAGCAAAGTGGCACATGGACTCAATATACTCCTCATACTTTGTATGCCAGTGCCTGTCTTCCTCCCTATGGTCGACATCCTCCATCTTCCTTGGTTTATCAGCACCTACTAAGATCGTCAACTCCAAGACATCAAAGATAGTGTGAGCTTGAGTGCATGCATGGAGATGTGCGGTAGCCTGGGCCAAGTCATCTTCAAAGACAACACAATCTCCTACAAAGGAGAGACGGCAAAGGTGAGGGCAGAGAATAGGGCCCTCATAGCCATTGTGGGCATCAAAGAAGATGTCGTCTTCTTCAGTGTCTCCTTGGTTATCGTCTATGTCTCCTGTTGAGTTGACACTGTCTGTATAGCCTAGGTCTCCTTGGCTGCCCTGACCACCCTCTGAGCCGTCATTTGAGTTGTCTGAGTCAGAGGAAGGGACAATCCTGCATAGGGCGTGTAGAGCGTTGATCATGCTGATGCGGGAACCAGAACTATAACAGACGAGTTCTTTGAGGGAATCAAATGTTGCAAGAAATGAATCCCATGTTTCCCAGTCATGAGCAGCATGGCCTGTGATAACCCAAGCATGGATAAAGAGGCATGTGATGGTAGAGGCAGGAAAAGATTGATTTAAGTTGGCAGAGAGGTGGAGGTCATGGAGGATGTAGCCGGTGCCAGCTTCAGAGAGGATGTCTTTTAGCTCTGTCCTATACTGGAGATAATAGGTAGCCTGTCTGATAGGGTCGACGCTACTGAGGTAGGATTCATGGGTGTGGCTGGAGCGGTCTTGGTCAACAAAGGGTTTTCCCTCTCTGTGATAGTAGATAATTAGACGGCATTGAATATTGAAAGGGGCATTAATACAATGCTTACCTTTGTTTAAAGTCCAACTTAAGAGAGAATTGTAAGAGGTGTATTGTTCTCTCGCCCACCCAACGGGGAAGTTGATTCCACATAGAAATCTCAACCATAGATAGAGGAATGGAAAAGCCGATGTGAAGGTGATTGGCATGTGCAATATGACTTTGGTAGCAGGGAGAGTCGAGGGGAATGCTGAGATCATGTAACATTAAGAGGATGTCATTGGGACCCTCAACTATGCTGCTTGACCCAAGGATAAAGTGTGTGGCATTGGATGGAAAGTTGAACCAGGTTTGAAAGGAGCCGACGTTCAATGGATCAGGGTCGCATAAAACAAGCAGAGTGAGTGACCAGAGAGGGAGGCGTTCCTCTGCTGCTCCCAAGAATCTTGAAATAGACGGCAATGTATGTGGGATTAAAAGATTCTTCAAATGTGGCAAAGAGGAGAGTGTGTGTGCGAAATCTGAAAATGTTACACCAGGAGGAAGTAGGAGAGCATTGAAATGGAGGTCGACAAGGGATGAAAGTTGAGAAATGTCCGGCAATGGGTGTACCCAACCCAGGTGTAAAACCTCAATATTGGGAAAGGGAGCATTTGCAATAAGAGCAGAGCCTGCAGAGGCTAAAATCCTGAGGGATTTAAGGGCAAGGAGAGGGCTAGAGAATATATTGTGGCAGCCAGCAAGAGAGGGAATGTTGAGGGAAACAATGCGGCGGGTGGCAACACTGAGAACTTGAATGATATAAGGAGGGAGGGGATCATGATTTCCTGTAGGAAAGGAAATGTCCAGAGGGGCCAGTTTGGTGCGCCGGAGGATAGTAGAGAATTGAGAGGGAGAGGGGTAGGGATCCTTGATGTCAAGAGTGTTCCAAAGGCTAGCTGACTCACTGACTGCCGCCTTCCACCATAGCTTGCAGAACTGGCTAGCAGGCAGCCATTGCAGAGGCTTTCTACTCCAACTTCCACTACATTTCTCCTTGTGTTGGTAAATAAGTTCCCATTTGACAAAGAGGAGGATGATGATGATGAGTTCGACAGGGAGGCGGAGGCAGGGGGCAACAGGATTGGGGGCGAGGACAGTAGTCTAATCATTTAGAGGTTCAAAATTGAGTACCTATGAGATTTAGAGTATTCAACTCACTTCCTGAGGCATAGCTGGGTATTATTGAAAGTGTGGTTGAGAGAGAGCTAGGGATGATCTAAGGTAGATATATAAAATGAGTGTGACTAGCAAGGCAGCACATTTTGATATCATTTACCTCTAAGGGATCACAGAGCTGGGTCTAGATACAGTTGTCAAAATCAGAGCATGAAGATAGTGCTATAGGAGACCCACTGTGAGGACTTGCAGTGACTGTTGAAGATCAAAGTTGATAAAGCAACAAGCGCTCTAAATGTCACATTAACAATACCTTCAAACTGTAGATAGGTAGGCAACAGACTGCAGTGCATTTGGTTGCTCAATTGGAGTGCTATTACACACACATTGTCTGAAGGTTATAGGAGATGTTTGAAGCTACATTTGAAAGCCCAAAATCACACTTTTTCAATTCAGAGAGCGCTATTCAAGATATCAAGTACATTGAGAATTCTATTTAAGTTGTGGTCAAGTTTGTACTAAGCCTAGTCCATTCTGAAGGTGTACTTGAAACTGTCAGCCACAGATTTCATCCTGTTCAAGTCCTTGCCATGTATGTTCTCCCAATACCCTAAGTCCAAGATCGGCTCATCCTCAACCTCCACCAACAACGTCAACTCCAAAACACTCCATCGCTTGGTCCACTTGCCTCTGTGGCGCACTAAGAGAGCAGCTTGATGGATATTGTCCTCACCTCTGATGACGCAGTCACCAATGAAGCGAAGACTGTGCAGACAAGTGTTACTGGTGCCATATTGACAGCGCCTGAGGGCGTCCTCTGCGTCCTTGCCATTGACCTCTTCATCCTCGTCGGTGTCACTGATGAGATCGTCGGTAGGAATGGACACTAATGACTTGAGCACGGCGATCATCTCGATGGGCTCAGAGACGGTTCCGTAGCAAACGAGTTCCCTGACCCATTGCAGCTTGAACCAGAACTCTGTCCAGTCGCTGTCTTGAAAGAGGCCGACGAGTGCAAAGGCATGGATGTGAAGAGAGACAAGATTGCCAGAGGGCAAGACGGGCTCTTCGAGGGCGGCCATGATGTCAGATCCAGGATTGTAGAACGTGAGCTCAAAGTCGTCGATGTCTTCCTCTACCAACGGGTGGCGTATGATCAAGCGGTAGCAGTGGGGGGACGACTGAGCGCGAAGCTGGAGAGAGCGGGCGTGGTCCGCGCATGAAACGTCCACCGGACGGTGAGGAAACTCCTCTCTGTTCAAGGATATGAGAATCAGACATGCACACAATCAGGCATAACACATGGTGAACTTACAGACGGGTCTCAGACCAGCCTTGGACGCTGCCAGACGCACTTGGAACGCCTGCTGGATGACTAGCAGAGGGATATTCAATGCATGTGCGATAGAAAGTTAGAAAGCAACTCACTGGATGGCCTTGTCAGCGTTTTCCTTAGCGCGGTCCTCAGTCCACATGATGACTTGGTGGGAGAGGGCCATGGCTGGCAAGCACGATTTATGAGGAACAGAAGTTATTTAGCTAATGTTCACTTTACTGTATACTGCTCATGCAAATTCATATAGAATGAGTCAACTATTGTGATTCCTGTCTGCTCTTTTAAATATATAACACACTCACTTACACCTCCAAAACTGAACATATAAAAGCCACCCCATGTAGTGTTAGTATACATGCTATTAACACTCAATATGTATAGCATGTTGTATTGACTCTCATTATTACTTACCTAGAACCATTAGAAAGCCTCATCAAGCAGGGCTTTACTTTATATTATGTATTTGGCTGCTTATGAGCTTACTTAAGTGCCCTTGCCCTACATCATTACTTACTGCACTGGCCTGCCCCTCCACTATTGTCTCTTGTATATAGATTCAGCCTATTGCATCACTTTGCATGCAGTTTGCTGCTAACAATTGTCAAACATGTAATATATCATTGCATAGTGCATATTAGATGGCAGCTACTTTGTAGAGCATATAGCATGCCCACTCATGCATGGAGCAGTGAATTACTCAAATTCTAACCTCTCAGTTGATTGCATAGTGCCTTAGCTTCTATATAACACCAACTGCTTCACTAACATATGTGTTTAACTTGTTGCCTTCATTGCATATTATATAGAACATATAAGGCATTGCAATGTGCACCGTTGTATTCTCCTCATCTATAGCTTTCCAGTGATATATAATATGTCCCACTTTGCTTAAGTTGTTGGAGAGATACAGCCTGATTGATTTGGGTATCTGAGTCTAGCTGAGTTTGAAAAAAAGCGCCCAAAAAGCGCAAAAACAGCCATCCTGAGAGCTCAGATGTTGATATCTCAGTCAAATCTTGACCAAATCACATGATTCAAGTTGTGTTAGTAAGCTAGAGGCTGTGCGATCCCACGCCAATTTTAAGCGCCCAATTTGCATCAAAATTGCGTCATTTATGGGCTGGATGGCACTAGATGGACTTGGATGACCTTCTAGCGCTTATATAACTTTTGGGCGTCTATTTTCTGCCTATATCGGGAGCCCATCTCCCGTTACGGGAGATCCACGCTCGATATAGGCAGAAAATAGACGCCGAAAATGGGCGTTTAAATACTTTATTACTACTAGTTTACCTTGGTTGTATTCAAATGAGTGTTTTGGCTGTATCTCCCTTAGTTTTGAAGATAATGACATGATTCAAGTGGTGTTATGGAGCTCTAAAAAGCCCCTTTCAACCTGACATATTTGCTTTATGATCACTTACCATATTTGGCTTTCATTGATGCATCAGCAACTAAATTACGCATTTAACTAGTACATACAGTGTGTTGCAAACTTGTTCTGCTTATATCTCCCTCAATACTTGCTTGATTGACATGGTTCAAAGTGCTACAGGTCACATTCAGCTATGCCTATATGCTGGTAGAGCACTACAGTGATCTCATTAATAGTATCAAGCATAGAGCACACAATATGTACGTGCATGCAGTTTGGCAGGGTGCTACTAGGTCAAATGCTGTAACACTATAACAAGTCAAGTTATTCACCTGGTGTTGATGCATATAGACATCATTTAAAAGGCTTATTAGAGGCCAGCTCAGTCCCCCATGCTATGGGAATGCCTTGAGGATGGATGGCACCAAGTACTTTTGGATGACGCAGATAGGCGCTGGTATAGTGCTCATTAGTGCACTATAGCAAGGGTGCTTGCAGTGTAAAGTGCTATGCAGCCATTACTAGTGCAGTTATTAACATGGTGTTGATGCATATAGGGGTCATTTGAAGTGTATAATAAGTTGTAGTCAACTCCCCCTGAATGCGGTAGTGTATAAGGGGTGGATGGCAGCAAGTGCATTCAGATGACGCAGAATAAGCGCTGAATCCAAGTGAAAAAGTCACGTGCTGAAATGTGAGCGCTAACATGCAACCCTAACCCCATGACTTTTCAATCTCCGCTCCAAATGGTAAGTAACTTTTGTATTGCCATCAGTGGCTGTGCTTACTGGCGCCTTTCTGAGATTCAAGCTGAGTCGCATTTTGCGTGACACAAATGGCAGAGATGGCTCGCCCATAAAAAACGATTATTCGTTCCTCATAAATCGTAAACAAGAGATGCTCCCCTGCAGGATAGTCATACTCGATGTAGAGGTGGGTGAAGGAGTCGAATTGGGGGAACGTCGAATTGTCCCAGTTGTGCTGAACTGAAGGGTGGAAGGCGAGGAGGGCAGCGCGCATGGGCTCGCGGGCATGGAGTCGTTCACCGATAGACGTGAGAGACAGCTCCTCCAAGAATGGGAAGGTGAAGTTGCTTAGAAAAGCAGAAAGGGCGGCGCCGCCGTTCCTATGATCCTCCAGATGCAGAGACGTCAAAGACAGGGGCGTCACCAAGTCCTCATTCACCTCTGGAAACACCATGGGAATTCTGCCCATGATGCTGAGCTCTTGGAGGGTTTTTGCGTTACGGATCTGGCGGACGAAGTCGTTTAAAACGGCGTTTGGACCGCCGGGGTAAGTGGGACTGTGAAGACGAAGCGTGACGAGGTGGGGCCAAAGCGAGATATTGGGGAGAGGAAACTGGGCGGCGTGGGACAAGTCGAGTGTCGTGAGGTTGGGGAAGTTTTGAGCAACAAAGGAGGACGCTCTGTTGTTGCCTAGCATGGTGAGGGAGAGAAGAGATGGCATAGAAGATTGGAAGAGAGTTGGGAAATGACTGATGGAGGGAAGAACTAGACCAGCAAGGCGGGAGGAGCTGGGCATAATCAGGTCTCTGACATAGGCAGGAATGGAGGACTGAGTGGAAGAGATTGAGATGGTGAGGGGGTA
The DNA here is from genome assembly GCA_002150815.3 of Grammothele lineata. Lineage (NCBI taxonomy): Eukaryota > Fungi > Basidiomycota > Agaricomycetes > Polyporales > Polyporaceae > Grammothele > Grammothele lineata. The sequence goes on along the minus strand of NDFF03000120.1, from coordinate 274,593 downwards.
TGCATTGGACTTGGCAAGAATGGTGCTGAGCATAGTAGAGGTGGGGAAGCGGTCGCCTATGTCGATGATCGCCCAGAGAGAAGAAGCTTGCAGGGCAACTGACCACCAGCGCTGGCAAGTCATAGCCCCAACAATCCAGGAATAAGGGGCCTTCAGCTGGTTTCCAATAGGGAGGTTTTGAAGCTGCTCCCAGAGGATCTGCTGCTTCAGTGTCTCTAAGATCAAGAAGATGGTGTCATGGGCTAGAGTTTGAGCAGTGGTGGGCTTAGAGATCATCTGAACAGTCTAGACATATACATGCATAAGTACTCATCAGAGATCCTACACAGAGCAAGTACTCACCTGTTGAGGCATGGTAGATAGATATACAGTGGGCAAAGCAGGATACCAGCAGTTGAACTGAATCTAAGAACACTTTAGACAAAATGCATTGGACACACTGCATGTAACCCATCTACCTGGGGTAGGCAAAGACCTAGCTCAGTTAGAAATACATTAGTGTGTATAGGGGTAGAGAGCAGCAGCACATACAGCACTGAGTTGGTGATAGTGGTTGCAGATCAAGTTTGATAAGGACTGGAGACACACACTTGCATTGACGCCTCTTAGGCCAACTAAACGTTATGCAGTGGAAGAAACTCATGCTAGGTCATGTATCACACAATAGCGTTGAGGCCAAAACTGTTATTTGCATAACTACATACTATACAGAACAGTGGGCATGGACCAATATTGTACATTATAACTATGCAGGCAAGGATCGTGGGCGCTCGTCAGAACGATGCCGACGACGCATCTGGCACCAGATTTGCATGGTGCTACGCTTGACGGAGTGGTAAGGGGGTGGAGTAGCACCACATGCAAAAAAGAAGAGACGTTCCAGCCCCATTGGGGGCTAGGAATGTCAGCGGGGCGGAGCAGCAACAAGGGCAGCGAAGGCGGGCAGACTCACGAAGAGCAGCGCCGGCAGCGCGTTCCAGGTGCATTTCGCGCGGTGTGTGGTTTGACGGGGAGGGGAGAGGTCAGGGGAATGGAACGTACAAAAAAAAGGAAACGTTCCGGGCCCGTTGGGGCCCGGCGTCGTCAGTGGTGGCGGGAAGGAGGGAGGCGGCGGCGGACTCACCATCAACGGCGCCAGCGGCGCGTTTGGCGTCCGTTTTGCGTGGCGTGTGGTTCGACGTGGAGAGGAGAGGCAGAAGGGGCGGGGCATACAAAAAAAAGGAAACGTTCCGGGCCCGTTGGGGCCCGGCGTCGTCAGTGGCGGCGGGAAGGAGGGAGGCGGCGGCGGACTTACCAAGGAGAGCGCCGACGGCGCGTTTGACGTCCGTATCGCGCGGCATGTGGCTCCATGGGAAGGGAATTGAAAGGGGAGGGCGGGACGTACAAAAAAGAGTTGTTTCGGGCCCGTTGGGGCGCGGCTTCGTCAGTGGAGGAGGCAGCAGGGGCGGGCGGAAGCTGGCGGGGACCTTGGTGCTAGAACACGCAAGCGCGTGATCTTGCTGGCGACCGTCAGTGGGGAGCTCGCGGGCCGTTTAGCGTGCGGCCACATCCGGGAGGGAAGGGGATGTCGTCGGGGAGCGTCGGGGCTGTCGAAATACAAGGGCGGGGGCGCAGAGGACGGGGGCGGGGACACAGGGGACGAGGGAGGGCGGGCGAGCGGGTGACGGCGTTGGCGATCACCAGTGGCGGGCCCGCGGGCCGTTTCGCGTGCGGCCACGTGCGGGAGGGAGGGGGGCATCGTCGGAGGGCGTCAGGGGTACAGAAGACGAGGGCGGGGGCGCAGAGGACGGGGGCGGGGGTACAGAGGACGAGGGAGGGCGGGCGAGCGGGTGACGGCGTTGGCGATCGCCAGCGACGAGCCCACGGGCCGGTTTGCGTGCGGCCACATGCGGGAGGGAGGGGGGCGTCGTCGGAGGGCGTCGGGGGGTGCGGAAGACGAGGGCGGGGGTGCAGAGGACGGGGGCGGGGGCGCAGAAGACGAGGGCGGGGCTGCAGAGGACGAGGGCGGGGCTGCAGAGGGATGCGGGAGAGGGATGCGCAGCGTTGCGAAGTCCAAACTGCACGTGCCCTATTTCGGCGTCTAAAAAGTGGCCAAATCGAGCAGCGATCTCCGTTACGGGAGATCGCTGCTCGATTTGGCCACTTTTTAGACGCCGAAAAATCGCCTCCAGCGCCTGGAGACGAGTGGCTGGTAACTCCCACCCTATCCGAAGCCCGGCTCTCCCTCCTGCCCGCCCTCGTCCTCAGCGCCCCCGTCCCCGTCTTCTGCGCCCCCGCCCCCGTCCTCTGCACCCCCGCCCTCGTCTTTCGCACCCCCGACGCTCTCCGACGACGCCCCCCTCCCTCCCGCACATGGCCGCAAGCAAAACGGCCCGCAGGCCAGCCGCTGGCGATCGCCAACGCCGTCACCCGCCGGCAAGCCCGCTGTCGTCGCCAACATCTCAGCTCGCCTCTGCCGCGTCCCCCACAGACGAAGCCGGAACCCAACGGGCCCGCAACACTTTTTTTTGTACGCCCCGCCCCCTTTTCCTTTTCTCCTCCCGTGGGGCCACAGGCCACGCGAAACGGACGCCAAACGCGCCGTCGGCGCTCTCCTTGGTAAGCCCGCCGCCGCCTCCCTCCCGCCGCCGCTGACGACGCCGGGCCCCAACGGGCCCGGAACATTTCCTTTTTTTGTATGTCCCATCCCCCTGACCTCTCCTCTCCCCGTCGAACCACACGCCGCGCGACATGGACGCCAAACGCGCCGCCGGCGCCGTTGATGGTGAGTCCGCCGCCGCCTCCCTCCTTCCCGCCACCGCTGACGACGCCGGGCCCCAACGGGCCCGGAACGTTTCCTTTTTTTGTACGTTCCATTCCCCTGACCTCTCCCCTCCCCGTCAAACTGCATGCCGCGCGAAGTGCATCCGGAACGCAACGGTTGAGGCTGTGTTTAGTGAGTCTGCTCCTGTTGCATCTCCTCCGATCTCTGCTGATGTTCCCGGCCCCCAATGTGGCTGGGACGTCACCATTCCTCTTGCTTCCATGCTCTTCATGAGCACTCCAGCTCTATGAAGGTTTCCGTTGTGTAACATGGCTATGAAACCTCCCCTTGATGCTAGCCATGAGCAGGTTTTCGCCCCATATATATCATGTATACCTGTACACTTTCCATGTAATAGTTATGTCTTCTTAATGAAATGTCTTGTATCTATCTTGCATGTGGGATTTGTCCAGCAAGTGCTCCTGAAAAGCAGTGGCTCTTAGAAGTAGAGTGTCACAAGTTGGAGTATGGCTGTGGCTGTGGCCCTGCTCTCTCCTTGCAACCGCCACGGTCTCCAAGCAGCCCTTCACTACTTCTTGGTAGGTCTTCTTCTGCCACATCCATTGCTAAAGAACTGATCTCTTTTCAGTTTCCAATGCTCACTGTGCAGCCAGAGGAGCTTCTGCTCCTAGCTAAGGCCCTTGAGTCTGTTCCTACAGCGCTCCTCTCTGGCCTACAGGACTTTCAGAATAGACTACACTTGGAGTGCCAACAACTTGCTGGGCCTTCTACTCCCTCTGTAAGCTATTCTCAGTTGTTAGCTCCTCAGAACTGATCACTTCTTAGGTGTCTGAAGATGCAGCTGGTGCCAGCAGCGCCGCTTTGCTGGCAGTTCCCCCAGCCCAGCCTCCTCTCCCAGCTCCTCCTAGCCCAGATCCTCTCAGCCTAGCTATCATTACTCCTTCTCCTGAACAAGGAGTTCTTGAAATGGCTGAATCTACAGTGAGTTTGACTCTTCTGTAGTGATATCTCTATTCAATTTTGATTAAATTCTCTGCAGTGCCCTACACCTTCTCCTCCTACTCTACCTCCTCCCTTTCCAGCTTTAGAGAGAAGTCCTAGTCCTAGTCCTGAGGTTTACAGTGTCAGGCACACTATAGCTACTTCTGCTAGGCATCAGAAGTCCTCTACCTCTGGGAAGAGGAAGAAGGATCCTATAGATGCTAGAGGTTCTCAGCCTCTCAAGAAGGTTAAGCAGGTGCGCACTTCTATTACTATGTCCACTTAATCTACTGATTTCTAGTTCACCAGGACTTGAATCCTGATACCCAACAGTCTCAGGTGAGTGCGTTCAGTTGTGATGATATTTTTATACACTCATGATTTGATCTTCTAGTCTGATGACGTCGAGTGGGCTATCTCTAAGGGTGTCAACCCCACTCTCCATGAGTTTTCTAAGCAGTTCATTTTGGACTTGACCCTTGGAGAGAGCGGTGACCCAGAAAAACCTGCTTGCCAGGCCTAGGTTGCTGGCCTTAAGGCTCTGGTTGACCGCACTCCTTGGCGCCAGACTCTAGACACCTTCCAAAACGACTCTCTACTTTCTCTCACCCACCGCTGTATTATTGGCGCTCAGATGAAGGTGGGGCAGGACTTTGCCAACCTAGTCAATATGGTCCTACTCGCCTTGAAAGTCGATGAGTAAGTAACTCTGTTGATTTTGTATACCGCTCTGCGCTCATCGCCTTTCTCAGCATCATGACTCAAGATAAGATTAATATTGGTGTTCTATATGCCAAATACATCGCCTCAGAGGTGCAAAACCTGGAGTCCAGAGGATTTAGTGACATGGTGGCTTGTGGACGCCGCCTAGGTATGTTGGCCAATGGCGGTAAGTGCTTGACACTACATACGTTCACAATCTAACTTTGACTTTCTAATAGGGTCGTTCTATCTTCTTGCTGTTATAGCAGCAAAAAACCGCTACACCGATGTTTCAAAAACCATGAACTGGGATATTGCAGCATCTATTGGCTTCAATATCATTAACCCAGACACTTGTAAGTCTCTCCTGCATCTGGCGGACATATACTGACTTAGTCTCTCTTTGTAGCAAACAAGACTGGCAAAATCATTGCTGATAGACTTCTCCCTCTTCTTGGCTACATTGCCCAACAGATTCCCCTTTCTCTGCCATGCGTTCTCTCTGAAGTCAGGAGAATCGCCTTGGGTCTACCTTCTGTTATACCCTGTTCAGATCTCATTACTATGCGCGTTTATCTGAACCAGCTGAAGACTGGGTGAGTCATATTTAATTTATGTCTTGTACAGTGCTCATTTTAAGCAGAGACTTTGGAATTTGGCCCCATGGGGCTATTTGGAGGGATTATTTCGACTTTGAAAACTCAGCCCAAGCTCTTGCTGCTTCCAGCGCCGTTGATTTTGCATTCCACATGATTAATCCTGCGCTCTTTCCATTAGCTCTCCCTCGCCAACCCTCTTATACACCGTTTCTTTCTCAGCCTGCTCTTTTACCTCCACTTCAGACTCAATTTTCTACCGCCACTCCTGCTCCTCCACGGCATTTACATACAATCACCATGCCATTTCACTTGGATGCTGAGGCTCATAAGTCTAACCCTACAATGCTGCCTCACGCTGACAAGTTAACAGAAGAGGAGAGGACAAAATGGAGGAAGGAGTGGACGCACAAGCAGATAGCGCTTGTGAATGAGGCTAGGGGCACCACTTCAATTGAACGTCTATCTGGCAAGGTGAGTGTGCCTATATTTGCATAGCTACTCCTACTTACTTGTTTCTAGTTCACCAAGATGTTTAATGAGCAGGGAGTGAGAGATGGCAAGACTTATGCTCATGTAGCTCATAATTTCTTTGCGTCGTAAGTTCTTGATTTTCTGTTGACCGCATAGCTAACTTTTGATGTAGGCAAGATCTGCTTTTAGAAGACAGAGACAACAAGCCTATTGCTTTTCTAGCTAGCGACATGCCTCCTAAGCTTAAGGAGAATTTGGAGCATGTTTTGGCTACCTGTTTTGCGCTAGAGCTTGATCACTTCGACGCAAGCGACGGCCCTGACTTTGATTTCAAGACCATTCACTTTGGTTGCTATGGTAGATATTGCCTTCAGGTGAGTGGTTTCTATTATCTTCAATCATTTGTCAGCTAACCTGGTGGGGCAGGGGGACGGTGCTCCTACACATGTTCATCCCTACTGCCTGCAGCACAAGGACTCTACCCGCGCTAACATCACTCAGAGATCCCCTTACATCACCAAGGAGCATCACAACTATCATGAGGAGTATACTCACTTTTGCAATGCTATGGAGGAAGTATTCCAGTGGATTGCAAAGAAGGTATGTCTTTATCACAATTTTTGTACTATTGCTAACTTTAATAATATTCAGATTCAAAGCCACTTCCCAGAAGTGTATGGGGAGCTAGAGATGGTGGCTGAGGCCCTTCCAGGTGGACAGCACCATCCTCAGCACCCCTTTTCAGGCCTTGTCATTAACATCAATGCCTGCTCTGAGGGTCATAGGGATCAGAATGACTTTATAGCCTGCTTGGTGCTGCCTATAGGTGATTTTGAAGGCGGAGAGCTCTGCCTTTATGAGCCTGGAGTTGTTCTGCCTTTGCAGAATGGGGACATTGTCCTCTTTTTATCTTCTGATATTACACACTTCAATCTTCCTTATACTGGACGCCGTGCTTCTATGGTATTACATACTGATAAAGGAGGGCAGAGGTGGAAGGAGAATATGGGACACTAGCAGGATAATGTTTATGCTCCAAACTAGATGACATATTACTTACTTTGAGTTCTATAAAGTTGATTTTGTCCAAGTTTTACAACACAGTTTAGCTTAAACACTGCAGTAGTGCGATTATAAGTAGATAATATACAAAATATTGACAAGCAAGGCAGAACATATTAAGAAAGCATATTGATGTCCTTTGAAGCATCCCTCTGCTCTATCAAACACAACTTCTTCATAGCATGTTCAGCCTCTAAGCCAGCATCCTCTGCCTCCTGTCCATATCCAACTTTGCGCTTCATCTTCTTCATAGGGGATACTGGTTTTTTAGCTAGAGTCTTGATAGCTGCAGTGTTGTAGTCCTAGCAATACAATATATTTATCAGCTTCCTATTTAATATTCATGCATGAATATTTACCTTCTCAACAATTCTGTCTAGAACACAGATAGAGCGCAACTTGGGCAGGAAGATATATTCTCCTCTCTTCACCTTGATAGCCATAAAAGAGACCTGCAGCTCTACCAAGTTGGTAGCATTGATGCTATTGGGATTGATACTGTGAAAGCTCTCCCTGAAATGCCTAATGAATATATTGATGAATATAATAGCAAAATGTGCTTACTTGTAGTCCTCTACACGCTTTTCCCAATACTCCACCACATTGTCTGTGGTGTGCACCTCTAGCCGTAGCAAGGGAGAGAGCACATGAAAGGGATCAACATGCTTAGAAATGTCCACCACTTGATCAAGTCCCTTCTCATTCTCCTTGGTGAGATACCGGTTACCAAAGGTCAATGCCAAGTCACTACCATCATAGCTGGGGTTCCAGTCTCTCAGCTGGCCACCTAGAGCAGAAATCTTGGCTTGAAAGGCCTGATATATAGCCATAGCCCCTTGAACTGCAGCTTCAAACCCCTCTGCTCCAAGACCGGTGATGGTAGCTTCTTGTTTGAGATTGAGAAGGAAGTTGCGGTTGCGGGGGATACTAATATGAAGTTGTAGCTGTAGCTATATATAATAAAAAGTGTACTCACTCCATCTTGCGCAGCGGAGGTAGCTTAGACTCCACCAAGTACCCTTGCACCCTCAAAACTATTTCCTCCATAGCCCCATCTCCAAGAGGATGACCATATACCAAGTTCAGCTTAGATGCACTGGAATTGGTGGCAATAGTGGCAATAGACATCAACTTGGGAAACTAAGCGTCTTTAGTAGCTCAAGTACACATGATCCAGTAAATCAACTCACTTCATTGACGCTAGCCAGCTGCTGCATCCAAACTTTCTCCTTTTGATATCCTGCTAATAGTGTCTGCAAGATAGGAGCTAGTATATTTTAGATGTGATAGTAAGGCTGCATAAATGAACACTTACTGTACTTCTCTCGGCCTGCATAAAGTTGAGGGTGGTAGATCATTATAGGAAGGTGTATTCTTGAAAGTAAGAAATATAGTGAGGTGCAGTGTAGTTGATAGAAGGGGGAGGCAGTAGGCGGCAGTCCAAGTTGGCCAAGTTAAAAGAGGAGGTGAGTAGGGGAGGCACCTCAAAGTTCTAGGCTTCAAGTACCTTATTTTTAGAGGAGCCAAACATGCTGCGTCATTGATATTTCAAATGGCTTGGCCTTCTAGACTTTCTATTTCAAATCTCACATCACATAACCGCCTTCTTGTCCTTCTCTCAACTTTATCAAAAGCTTGTTTTTTCTCTATACACACTTCCATCTCAAACCACAAAATATGTGCTCAAACTTTAGAGTAGAGGCCTGCAATATATATTGTGTGGTAAAGCAGAGTTGAAAGACAAAGAGAGTGTTCACTGGTGCCTAGAGATTGCCATTTCATATTTCTCGCTTGTGTCTCCAAGCCCCAATATGAGACTGATTGGCGGCAGAAAAAATGTCTTGGAGACTCAAGTCTTTGGGGTTGGGGCAACCTCATACGATTCTTTTTTTGGGGCAGGCAGGCTCTTTATAAACACCTCTTTCTTCATCCGTCCCCCACCTACTCTTTTTTTGCATCCCCCATCTCTGTCAATCTCCCTCTCAAGCTCTCATCCTTTATCTCCCTTTATTCACTCCTCTTACAACATGCCTCCTAAAGCTAGCACCAAGAAGTCTCAGGCCAAGGAGGTCGCCTTAGTTGCTCCCAAGTATGTCATCTTTTTGTGGATTTTGCATTGCTCACATAATGCCAGAAGGGTTACAAGGCAGACTACCGCCATTAGAAACCAAAAGGCCAAGCGGGGTAAGCCAGCCAGTGGCAAGGGTGGGGCTCCTACTAGGGGCCGCAAGCAGCCTAAGAGGTGTGTATTATATTTTATATACCAGTTGTCTATTCTCATTTATCTTTTAGCCCTGAAATTGTGCCTGACTCAGAGGCTGAAGAGGACAATGAAGAAGAGGAGGGGAAGGACCAGGATTCTGAAGAAGAGGGTTCTGGTGATTCTGTAGGAGATGATGAGGCCCGCTCTGGTGATGAGTAAGTGTTCTTTCATTGCCTTATATATATTCTCATCTCTTCTCTTCAGGGATGACCACTATGACACTAGTTTTGTCATCCCTGATGAAGAGTATGTCTGCTTTCACTGTTTAAAGCTATACTTATACACTACAACTTTAGCAGTGAGGATGAGCCTGACAACCGTCTAGAGGTCATGAAGACTCCCAAGGCCAAGTAAGTTCTCACTTTATAGTCTTCTTTATACACAGTACTCATCAATTATTATAGAAGGTCTCGTAGCCGCCATAGCAGCCCCCCAGTGACCCCTCCAACTCCCTCTCCTGTGTAAGCCATTCTACTTTCTGTCATTCTATAATTCAATATTTATAAATACATTAGCAAGAAGAGTGTCAAGGCCACCCCAATTAAGATCAAGGCTACCCCTAAGAAGGCTGCCAAGCCTCAGTGAGTGTACCATCTATAATGTAAAATAAATGCTAACATCATTCTATTACGCCTGCTGAGTCTGAAGATAATGACAATGATATAGAGTTGTGAGTACACTATTAATACATTTAAATGTTTGCACTAATACAGCCTAGTGTGGAGACTCCTCCTCAGTCCCCTAAAAAAAGGGGCCGGCCTACAAAGGCCAAGGATATGTGAGTACAAAGTTATGTTGAAAGCGGCAGTCCTAATAAATTTAACCTTAGATTCCCACCCACTGTGAAGTCTAGCAAGCGCAAGGCTGCTCAGAAGGATAGTGACTCAGAGGAGGATGAAGAGTATGAAGTTTGTTATTAAACTGTAAACACTGTACTAATATTTGGTTATAGAATGGACAAGGAGTCATATACCAAGCCCAAGCCCCGCTCTATCATGAAGGCCCAGCAGAATACACCTGGTCATAAGAGGTATGCAATATTATAGACACATATTTCACTATATGCTAAACTTGTTGAGCAGCTCTCCTTTGAAGAGCCGCCCCTCTAAGCGTGAAGCTCCGTAAGTCATTTACAGTGTCACATTTGAGCATACTTTAAATGTGGTCATTAGAAACTCTTCTGATGAGGAGCAGGATGTTCAGTAAGTTTAAATAATGTCTTGCATTAATTACAGCGGTGATTGATACTGGTATATAGGCGCTCTCCTAAGAAGAAGTCTCGTGTTGTGTAGGCACCTCTAGTTCAATTACATCACTCTCAGTCTGTTTACTACTTGTGCTAGCAGTAAGCATGATGATAGTTCTGAAGAGGAACAGGAGAAACCCTCCTCTATTGTCAAGTGCGCCTTTTATTTAACTGCCAATGACTGCTGATATAAATCTTTCATAATAGCAAGGGCAAGGGCAAGACTAAGGCTAGCAGCACCTTCTGGATTGAGGTTCCCTCTGGCAAGCGCCAGGCTTCTCCCACTAAGCCCTCAAAGCCTGAGTAAGATTCTCTTTCATTGCCTTTATCATAGCTAATTTATATATGCAGATCTGGGGCCAAATTCTTCTCTGAGGGATATCAAGATGAAGAGAAGTGTGTTTGTATATCATCCTTTTTTATTTTCACCTTAATGTGTCACAGAAATAGGAACAGATCAGCAATGTTCAACAAGAAGGACAAGGGAAAGAAAAAGGCTAGGGAGCCCAGCCCTAGGTGGGACATGTGCGCTATCATTTGTTTTTCTAGCTCACAGCTAATGTCATTCATTTAATAGTGAGGATGATTCAGACAAGCAGGATCATTCTGGTGAAGAGCAAGAGGACTCCTCCAAGGAGAATGATGCCATTGATGTTCCCAAGGACATCGTCAGTGTGTGAGTTACGCTACTATTATATATGCTACTATATATTAACTTGACACTTCAGTGGCTCTTGCACTCCTGGTGTTGCCGCTCCTTGGGGTGCTCAATGCTACATCATTGACCATGACACTTCCCCTGCTCAGACTTTGGCATACTTTCCTGTCATTGCGTAAGTTTCTCCTTTAAATGATGTATTCTGACATTGACAATCAAATCTGTCATTAGCCCCATTGAGCTGGACTACAGAAAGAAGGATCCTATTACTCCCTTTAATTGGAAGGATATTTTCAATCTGTATGAGAACATTCACCGCAAGTGAGAATTTGTTTATCATTCATTTCAACATATTACAGCTCACATTATTTGCAATACAGGGACTTTCTGGCCATATGGTCCTATGCAGGCAATGGAATCACCACCCACAACCCTCTTTGCGCTCCTACAGATGGCTTAGCTGCTGTCAAGCTCTCTGTCACCTCTACAGATGAGTTTATCTGCCACCACCGTAGTTCAAACACCAAAAGAAGCATTGGCATGATGATGGGTTTGGTGTATGCCAGCAACACCCAGCAGACTTACACTAATACCTACAATGGTCGCTTTGATGCCAAGACTTACAAGAGGGTCTGTATACTGCCAGTTGGTGATGATGCCAATCACACAGAGCGGGTGTGGAATTTCTACGGCACCGTCACCCAGGCCAATCCTCTTGTTCCTTGGACCACCTCCTTTGTTAGTGGAGAGACCAGGACAGCAGATGGTGTTAATGTGGTTGGTTTGGAGATCAAGACTGGCAACTATGCCTGTAAGTGATTTTTATATTCACTTTGTAAGCATGTTCTAATTTCTATCAATTTAGTGACAAAGACCAACGGCGTCAACAAAATCTTGCATCCCAAGTCTATATTAGATTGGCAAGATATTGCAAAGACACCTAACAATGCAGACAGTATGTTACTTGGAACTTTGCCTATAATAGTTTTCTAACATCAACAAATCTAGTCATGCTATGGGATGCTAGCAATAAGATTACGATTTATGAGGAACGAATAATCGTTTTTTATGGGCGAGCCATCCCTGCCATTTGTGTGACGCAAAACGCGACTCAGCTTAAATCTCAGAAAGGCGCCAGTAAGCACAGCCACTGATGGCAATACAAAAGCTACTTACTATTTGGAGCGGAGATTAAAAATCCATGGGGTTAGGGTTGCATGTTAGCGCTCACATTTCAGCACGTGACTTTCTCACTTGGATTCAGCGCTTATTTTGCATCATCCAAATGCACCTGCTGCCATCCACCCCTTATACACCATCCCACTGTAGGGGACTTGACTACAACTTGTTATACACTTTAAATGAGCCCTATATGCATCAACACCATGTCAATAAGTGCACTGGTAATGGCTGCATCGCACTTCACCCTGCAAGCGCCCTTATAGCAGTGCACTAATGACTGCTATACCAGCGCCTATCTGCGTCATCCAAAAGTACTTGGTGCCATCCACCCCCAAGGCATTCCCATAGCATGGGGGACTAAGCTGGCCTCTAATAAGCACTTGAAATGACCTCTGTATGCATCAACACCAGGTCAATAACTTCACTTGTTATAGTGTTACAGCATTTAACCTAGTAGTGCCCTGCCAAACTGCAAGCACGTATATATTGTATGCTCTATGCTTGATACTGTAAATGAGACCACTATAGTGCTTTATCAGCATATAGACATAGCTGAACGTGACCTATAACACTTTGAATCATGTCAATCAAGCAAGTATTAAGGGAGATATAAGCAGAACAAGTCTGCAACACACTGTATGTACTAGTTAAGTGCGTGATTCAGTTGCTGATGCATCAACGGAAGCCAAATATGGTGAGTGATCATCAAGCAAATATGTCAGGTTGAAAGGGGCTTTTTAGAGCTCCATAACACCACTTGAATCATGTCATTATCTTCAAAACTAAGGGAGATACAGCCAAAACACTCATTTGAATACAATCAATGTAAACTACTAGTAATAAAGTATTTAAACGCCCATTTTCGGCGTCTATTTTCTGCCTATATCGAGCGTAGATCTCCCGTAACGGGAGATGGGCTCCCGATATAGGCAGAAAATAGACGCCCAAAAGTTATATAAGCGCTAGAAGGTCATCCAAGTGCATCTAGTGCCATCCAGCCCATAAATGACGCAATTTTGATGCAAATTGGGCGCTTAAAATTGGCGTGGGATCGCACAGCCTCTAGCTTACTAACACAACTTGAATCATGTGATTTGGTCAAGATTTGGCTGAGATATCAACATCTGAGCTCTGAGGATGGGCCTTTTTGCGCTTTTAGGGCGCTTTTTTTCAAACTCAGCTAAACTCAGATGCTCAAATCAATCAGGCTGTATTTCTGCAACAACTCAACCAAAGTGGGACATATTATATATCACCAGAAAGCTACAGATGAGGAGAATAGAATGGTGCATATTGTGGAGCATGATAATGTCTGTACAACATGCAGTTAAGGCAACAAGTTATATATGTGTGTGTAAGTGAAATAGCTAATGTTGCATAGAAGCTGAGGCACTATGCAACAAATGGAGAGGCCAAAATATGGATATGCTACTTCTCTATGCACGGGTAGATGCACTATATAGTCTACAAGGTAGCTACCGTTCAGTATGCACTATGCAATGGTATATTATATGTCTGCCATTTGTTAGCAGCAAACTACACATAAAGCAAATGCAATAGGCTGAATCTGTATGCAAGAGACAATAGTGGAGAGGTAGGCCAGTGCAGTAAGTAATGATGTAGGGCAAGGGCACTTAAGTAAGTTCATAAGCAGCCAAATACATAACATACAGTAAAGCCCTGCTTGATGAGGTTTTTTAATGGTTCTAGGTAAGTAATAATGAGAGTCAATACATCATCATAAGAGTTAATAGCATATATACTAACACTATATGAGGTGGCTTTTATATGTTCAGTTCCAGAGGTGTAAGTGAGTGTGTCATATATTTAAGAGAGTAGACAGAAACTACAATAGTTGACTCATTTTATATAAATTTGCATGAGCAGTATATAGTAAAGTGAATATTAGCTAAATAACTTCTGTTCCTCATAAATCGTGCTTGCCAGCCATAGCCCTCTCCCACCAAGTGGTTATGAAGAGGCTGACAAGAAACAAGGGCTGGGACATCAATGACCCCTTTACTACCCTTCCCCCTCTCAACCAAGAGCTGCAGCCAGGAGACCTTTGTGTGGTATACTATAATGTCTCCTGCTATGTGCCCAAGAAGACAGAGGAGAGTAACACCTCTCAAAAGGCGGTCTCTTGGGGGTGGATAACCTCTCCTAAGAAGCCTAATGCAGCCTCCTCATCGACATCTACCACTGAGGCGGTAGCAGGAGAAGGAAAGCCTATTTCCGTCAACCTCAACCTCTTGGGTGCTGTCCGCCTGGCCTCTAGATAGTCCTTTGCTTGCTCTTACATCACATATACATGCGCTCCCTGCTCTCTTATCATCCATATCTGCCGCTCATATTTTCCACACATATCAGTCTATGCCTGCTTTTACCTGCTATATCCTATTCATACATAATGCTACCTCTATCTATTAGACCAACTCTTTACTGTCATTATTCACATCTATGTCTCTTCTTTGTATTCTGCCTAACTCTATGCCGCTCTTTACAACTAGCTTGTTAGTCACCGTAGATCTTACATCATGCCACTCTTTTATCAATATATGCTTTGTGGTTCTCTTTGAATAAGTGTGCTTATATGAACATGTCAATGATTGAATGAAATAGACGGTTGACCTTTGTCTTTAAAAGTTCTGTCTTCAAGCGTCTATTTCACATAATCATATCATGTGACCGTATGTTCATATTGATTGCTCTTAGCGCTTCTTTCATGTTCAACTCTTGATCTCTTACCACCACCACCTCAACCATGCGCACATTCAACCCTGCTATAATATTTCTTATATGGGCCTGCCAGTGCATTATGCAGCATTGGCTGGCCCATATAGGAACTATTTACACCCTCCAACAAGGTGTAACCATAGCTGGCCACCTAAGCCAAGCTCAATACAAAATAGATGTCTTAGTTTCGTTCCCTCAACTGCTAGATGCTTCTGTTATACAGTATAGCAACTTAGGTGAGTATTTCATACATTTATATAATGCAACAACTCTCTCATCATTGCTTATACAGACAGAGACTATCACTGCTATATGTCTTTAATAGACTATAAGCTACTATCAGAGGTTATGCCAGGCACCTTAATAGAAAGTCCTGGGTCCATTATGGACGAGGTTTGGGCGAGCACCTCCCGCGAAAGCTCTGCTATGGTCATATATTTGGATTATCAAGGGCTAGATATCTCATCAAGCCCTTTTGAACAAATGAACTATTATAATTTGCATACTTTGTGGCGTAAAGCAGAAAGGCTAGTGCATGATATAAAAGTGTTTAGCATGAGGCCTTTAATGTTGAAGCATGACTTTTTTATTATGACAGTATATATTGGCTATAAGTTTGACAGTGCTGTGAAATCTTCTCAAATAGCTGTATTGCCTACAGTACAGCCAGAGATGATATCACAGTTTGGAGGAGCCGTGCTTCCAAAGGGCCCAATTAAAGCTAGAGTTTGCCGCTGGACTTCACTAGAGCTAGGCCGTTACCCTATAAAAGGTGTCATGGACATGTCCTCTGAGTACCGCTTTCATAGCTATATTTCTCATTCAGAGACTACCAATATTCAAGAGGGTATATTAGTAGACATTCCTTTACACCATCTTATAATGCGTTTAACAAAGCAGCACATGCTAACCATTGCAGCAGCCCATAATGTGTCTTGTAACACTAGCATACAGAAAAATAAAACTAGACTAGCAAACACAATTTTACAGCACCGCTGCCTCAGTTGTTCAAAATTTACAACATTATTTGTGCCTACAGATTCAGCTCAAACAGGTGCACAAAGAAAGCAAAATCAACGCCAGCGTAGACTTTTACCACTCAATGAAACTTCTTCAACAGTAAATTTAGATACTCAGTTTCCACCTCCACCCCCTAATAAAAATATGTTAGACTCTGTCATCAGAGGCTTTTCAGAGGCTATTAAGCTTGAGAACTTTATAGAGGGACCATGTGCTGTGTGCGGCCTATTAACCTCTAAAAAAGAACTCAAAGCTTTATCTGAATTAAAGCTAAACTTGGATATATTACAACCTGACATTGCTGTAACCCGCAAAGAGCGCAAACATGTATCTGATCCTATAGTACCTCATTTAGGCCCTGTCCTTCTTCCCAGCTGTAAAGATGTCTGCCCTACATGCGTAACTGAATTAAAGTTAGGCAGGCTACCACCTGATAGTCTAGCTAATGGCCTGTGGATTGGAGAAGTTCCAAATGCACTTAAAGACCTTAGCTGGACTGAAAAACTGCTTATTGCTAGAGTGAATCATAATGCTTGCATTGTTAAAGTCCAGATCTCTGGCATGTCAAAAATGAAAGCCAATGTTGTCAGCCATTCACTGCCCATGCCTAAGGTGTATTCTGTTCTTCCACCACCAAGGGAGGACTTAGATGATGTCTTAGCATTTTTATATCTAGGCCCCAATCAACCCACAACTAAGGATTATAAGCGCACACCCATGCTAGTTAGAAGAAAAAAAGTAGCAGCAGCACTAGAGTGGCTCAAGCTCAATCATGCAGACTATGCAGACTTGACTATTTCATATGAAAATCTTCAAGAGTATCCAGAAGATGAACCATCGGTCATTGTAAACTACACTCAAACAATGGCAGAGTCAAATGTAGACCCTGAAGCAGCTGCTATAAATAAAACTGAGGAGGAAGAAGGTGTAGAGGAGGGTGAATGCCCCTTTATTGTTTATGGACTTACTGGAGAAACATTAGAAAGGCTAGGAAAAATCAGGCCATATGAAATTAAAGCTAGAGCAGTAGAGCACTTTAAATCAGGAGGAAAAGTGCTAGGAATTGGTCAAGCTGAGCAGCCAGAAAGTCTCTATAATAATCCTCAGCTGTATCCTCAAATGTTTCCCTGGCTATTCCCCTATGGCCTTGGTGGCATGAAGAACATAACAGATCCAGACAACTCTTATGGTTTTGTGCCAGTGTCAGAAGAGCGGCGCAAGCAGCAGCTTCTTATGTATCATGATAAGAGGTTCCAGCTTGAGCCCCTATTCCCTTTGGTAGCCCTCAATCACCAACAAATCAAAGAGTCTACTACTGCTGGATACTTGCTAGCAGATAAGAAAAAGTTTCATGACATTGCCAACCGCATTATGAATATCAATGATGAGACTTTGACATCTCTGATTGAAAGACTGGGCCAAGGAAGTGTGAAGCCAGAGACTGAAGAAGAGAAAGCTTGCTTTAAGTTGCTTTCTGACTTGGACCATGTCAACTATAAAGTAAAGGGGTCTGTCACTAGCAAAAAGTATATGCGCAATGAAATCTGGGCCTTAGTTTCATACCTGGGTGCCCCTTCTTGGTTTATTACCTTTGCACCTGCTGATGTCAAGCACCCTCTAGCACTTTACTTTGCAGACACTCAGCAGGAATATACACCAGAGTTCAGAGTGAAAGAGGAGCGTCTCAACCTCATTGCAAATAATCCAGTAGCAGGGGCTCACTTTTTTAATGTCATAGTAGAACTGTTTCTCAAGCATGTTCTAGGTGTAGGCACCAATAAACCTGGCTTGTATGGTGAGACTGCAGGATATTATGGAACAGTAGAGCAGCAGGGCCGCCTAACCCTGCACTTACACATGCTGTTGTGGATTCAAAACTCATTACCTCCACAAGAAATTAGAGACAAAATATTAGATCCTACTTCTGATTTCCAAAAAGCTATGGTAGAATATTTGGAGGGCTGTCATCAAGGAGAGTTTATCAACAGTACAATGGAGGCTGTAAGTTCACAAGTGAAAGAATCTGAGATCAATAATTCTACAAAGGTATCAGTAGTTGAAAAGTTACCTCAATCACCACCACCAAAATGCACTATTGAACATTATGAAGGAGATCAATGTGATATATGCACTACATATGAAGCTTGGTGGAAGAGTTATGAGCAGGAGGTAAATGAAATTTTATACAAATCTAATGTGCATGAATGCAGAGTGAAAAGCACAAGAAAAAAGTCTTCAAAAAATGTGGCAGACAGTGATAGTAGACAGGATACTCAAAAGCCATTACAAGAGAAGCAGGAGTTTGATAACAGAGGCTGCCTTGATCCCAACACAAAAGTATGCAAAGCAAGGTTTCCTAGAGAGACATATCCTGCCACTGGCATTGATGCTGAAACAGGAGCCTTAATTATGAAGAAGGGAGAGCCAATGATGAACACATTTACACCAGCACTGTCATATATTCTCCGCTGCAATCATGATGTTACCAGTCTCCTCTCTGGCACAGCTATCAAGTCTGTAATAGCATATGTTGCTGATTATATTACTAAAACACCACTGAAAACACATGTAATGTTTAGGTCTGTGCAAGAGGTGTTTTCACGCAATACTGAGTTGCTAGGCAGTGTAAAAACCACTAGAGAAAAGGCTAGAAGCATGATAACAAAAATAGTTAATGCATTGACTGCGGCATCTGAAATTGGAGGCCCTATGGCAGCTATGTATCTTCTCAAGCATCCAGATCATTATACCAGCCATAAGTTCAGAGCCTGCTATTGGAAGGGATATATATATGAAGTATTGAAGGCCTTTGAAGATTCTGATCAAATAGAAAAAGAAGGCAAATCTAAGGTCATGCTAGGGTTAAAGCAGGGACTCAAAACTGATGAGGTATATGCTGTTACACCTGTGACTGATTATGTGTGCCGCCCTGTAGAGTTTGAAGAGGTGTGTTTATATAATTGGATCAGATTATATGAAAAGAAGCGCATGCCAAGGGCAAGAAAAAGCAGAAAGGCCAAGGGAAATGAAGAGCATGCTGTGTTAGAGGAAGTAGATGATGGTGATGATGAGTTTGAAAATGACATAGGTGAAACTATTATTGAAAACAATTATCATAATAAGAGAGAAAATCATATAATACCTCAGCTTAAAGGTGGACGCCCCTCTTTGGCTCAAGAGGAAGAAGAGAGCTCAGATGAAGAAGGTGTAAAATTTAAAGCTGCAAGGAATGTTACTGATGAAGAAGAGTCTGCAGATGAAATGTGGATTACTAATGAGTCTAATAAACAATTGAAGCAGGAGACTACTACACAAAGAAGCACTACCTACCACATGTTCACCCCAGCTCATCCCCAGTGTGAAACTCATCATGTGAGGCTTGTCTCTGAAGATGAAGGATTAGTTCCCAACTTTATTGGTGGATCCTTGCCACGCAAAGACTCTGGCAGCCGTGAACATTATTGCATGACCATGTTGACACTATTCAAACCATGGAGAACTGGCAAAGATCTGCGCTCAAGCTTAAATGTATTGTGGGATGAAGAGTTTTAAAATCATGGCTTCTCAGACAGAGATGAGAGGATTATGAAGAACTTTCATATTAGATATGAATGCAATGATGCTAGAGATGACTTTTCTGCTCAAAGAAAGCGCTTAGAGAAGGGACAAAAAGTGCTTGACAGATATACTCAAGAAGACTTGGATGAAATGGACACTAGATATTATGTAGATGACATGGAGTTGCCCATGCGCAGAGAGGAAATGGTGGCCTTGCAGCACAAAGATGTAGAGTATGAGGATAGCACTTGGAAAGACCGTAATAATAAATTCAGAGATGCTGCTGCAATGCTAAAAAGCTCTGGTTGGAATCTTCCACCTCAAGGGGATGGGGTCAATAAATACAAAGTGAAAAGGCTTGTAGTAGATGAAAATATAGTAAGCAGTGAGTGGAAGAAGGTGCTTGATGATAGGCGTCAAGAACTCATTGATGCTAGAGATGCTCAAGCAGACAAAATAAAAGACAGTAAGCCCAAGGACTGGCCACCTAAGAATACTGATCCTGATGCTGTTAAGCTTATAGGAAATAAGTATTTCTTACATAAGAAATTCAAGGCAGAAAATGAGACTTCACAGCAGCTGATTGATGATACTGTGGCTTTATTTAGCTTGAATAATGATCAAGAGCGTGCATTTAGAATTGTAGCCAATCATGCTGTAGAGCCTAGTGGTGAACATCTCAAAATGTACTTGGGTGGCATGGCAGGCACTGGCAAGTCTCAGGTTATCAAGGCCCTCATGCACTTTTTTGCAGAGCGTGAAGAGAGCTACAGATTTATGTGTGTGGCCCCTACTGGCAGTGCTGCAGCTCTCATTGGAGGATCTACATATCATTCAATTCTTGGCTTCTTCAAAAATAAAGGGGCAGGAGGGTCAGATAATATTGCTAGTCACACCCAAGTCAGAGCTAGGCTGCAGAATGTGGAATATATATTTATGAATGAGATTAGCATGGTGGACTGCTTGGACTTTTACAAGATTTGTGCCAAAATGTGTGTGGCACTGCGCAATGATGGAACACCATTTGGAGGTATTAATATGATTGTAGCAGGGGACTTTGCTCAACTACCTCCTACTACTGGGACTCCTTTATACAGCCACACTGTAGCTAGAGTAATTCACCGCACTGCTAGCCATGAAAATCAAATGAGGTCTATAGGCAAGGCTTTGTGGCACCAGTTCACCACTGTTGTTATTTTGCGTGAAAATATGAGACAGAAGACACAAACACCAGAAGATGCTAAATTGAGAACAGCCTTAGAGAACCTTAGATACAAATCATGTACAGGGGAAGACATAGAACTTCTGCAATCTAGGGTGGCAGGAACTGGCCAGGGGAGACCAAAACTGAATGATCCCAGGTTCAAATATGTCTCCATCATTACAAGATGGAATGCTGCTAGAGATAAAATTAATATGGAGGCTAGCAAAAAGTTTGCCATAGAACATGGACAAGAATTGGTAGACTTCTATAGTGTTGACAGATTAGGCGGTAAAAGTGATGACTCTGTGCCTAAAAAACAAAGAAGAAGAATGGTAGACCCTTTGCGCAAGCGCAACATTGTTTCAGATGAACTCCAAGATTTACTTTGGAGTCTAGATCCTCAGATGACTGAACATCATGCAGGCAAGCTGTCTTTGTGTATTGGCATGCCAGTTATGATTAAACAGAATGAGGCCACAGAGTGCTGTGTAACCAATGGTGCTGAAGCTGAAGTAGTAGGGTGGACATCTAAGCCTATTAATGAAGAGAAAAATATGCTAGACACATTATTTGTTAGGCTGACCTCTGCACCAAGACCCATAAAGCTTCCAGGACTGCCAGAGAATGTTGTTCCCCTCCCCTGCAGAGAACAAGTCATCAAGTGCAGGCTTCCAGATAAGAAATTACTGACTATTACCCGCACTCAGGTGGCTGTTCTTCCCAACTTCGCCATGACAGACTTTGCATCACAGGGGCGCACAAGGCCATTTAATGTGTGTGATATTCAAAACTCCAAGTCTCACCAGTCCATATACACTTGCCTTTCCCGTGGTTCTACTGTTGAAGGCACAGTTATTGCCCAACCCTTTGATCCTTCAAAGGTTGTAGGTGGGATATCAGGCAGTTTGAGACAGGAATTCAGAGAGTTAGAATTACTAAACCAGATTACAAAAATGCGGTGGAATGAGACCATTTCTTCTAAAGTAACTGGGATTACTAGAAATGAGTTAATACATGCATTTAGACAGTGGAGGGGAGAGTCCTTTATGCCTCCAAATATTCATTCTGCACTTAGCTGGGGTGAATTTGATCCCTTTCCTATTGAAAACCCCCAAGAAGATGCTGGATGGGAGCTTGTTGCCTCTGTTAAGGATGGAATGAAGCCTATGAAAAATCCACCTCCTGATGAGTTTCCTAATAAAAATAATAATGGCTTGAGTACAGGATATGTAGTAGCCCAAGGCACTCAAACTCTTAAGTCTCTAGGCACTTATACCCCTAAGCCTATAGTAAAGCGCAAAGCAGATAATCAAGATGAGAAAACCCAGGAGCCTAAGAGGCAGAGGACTAATAATAGACCACTTGCCTGCCCATTCAAGGGGATGCCATGGGATTCAGTCAACTATAGCTGTGCTTATGACTGCATATTAACTGTATTAATGGCAGTGCATAAGGAGTGTAGAGATGGATGGATTGAAAGAGTGGCACCTACCAATGCCCTATTAAAGTCGGCTGGTGAGATATTTGATCAGGCTGATGCTAAGATTATACCTTACAGAACTGCTAGAGACAAAATTAGAGACATGTTAGGCAATATTGATCCTGAACTTGGCTGTCATGGTAAAGAATATACTGATGGGTATGCTGTTGCTCGCCACTTACTTTTATCTGACATTAGAAGGTTAAGTAAACAGTATATCTGTGTAGAGTGCCATCATACTTCAGATGCCATTAAATGTGAAGGTAGAGCTCCTAATGAAACTGGACATGAAGCTATATGGTCATTTACTCAGGGTCATCGAGAGAGGCACCCTAAAGGAAAAGGGCTACATAGGAAATTGACCACAAGTGAGTGGCTAGAAATTGTAATGGAAAGGGATACTAGCAGAATGTGTGGAGACTGTGGAGGATCACAAGTGAAGGTGATTAGCTATACTACATTAACTCCTAACTTTTTGTATTTGATTGCTTATGGAATTAATTTACAAGTAGAGACAGAAATTAAGCTGCCTAATAGCAGTGAAAGATATAGGCTATGTGGAGTGATATACTTTGCCCATGGGCACTTTGTATCAAGGATTGTAGATAAATCAGGAGATATATGGTATCATGATGGTGCTAATACTGGAGAAAATGTGCAATATGAGAAAAATATAATAAATATCAGTAATCATGGCTGGCAAAAGGCCAAGAGTTTTTTGGCAAGTGCATATATATATACTAAACTGAAGTAGAGAATAGAAGTTGTTCTATCATTGATTGAATGTACAAAATGTAATGAAGAATCAATAGTGTAATAAAATAAACATATAATCATAAATTTCTCAGTTCCTCATTAATCGTACCTGCCAGTAATGGCCCACTCCCCCCAAGTTTTTTTTTCAAACTCAGCTAGACTCAGATGCCCAAATTAATCAGGCTGTATCTCTGCAACAACTCGATCAAAGTGGGACATATTATATATTACTAGAAAGCTACAGATGAGGAGAATGCAACGGTGTACATTGCAATGCCTTATAAAGTCTATATAATACGCAATGAAGGCAACATGTTGAACACATCTGTTAGTGAAGCAGTTGATATTGTATAGAAGCTAAGGCACTATGCAATCAATTGAGAGGTTAAAGTATGAGTAATTCACTGCTCCATGCAGAGGTGAGTATGCTATGTGCTCTACAAAGTAGCTGCCATCTAATATGCACTATGCAATGGTGTACTACATGTTGAACATTTATTAGCAGCAAACTACACATAAAGCAAATGCGATAGGCTGAATCTGTATGCAAGAGATAGCAGTGGAGGGGCAGGCCAGTGCAGTAAGTAATGATGTAGGGCAAGGGCACTTAAGGAAGCTCATAAGCAGCCAAATACATAATATAGAGTAAAGCCCTGCTTGTTGAGGTTTCCTAATGATTCTAGATAAATAATAATGTGTTACGCCGAGGCCAGCGCGGGCGCCTATGGGACGTACGTCGAGCGCACGTGATCGAGGGTCGAGGGATCTGGGTAGATGTACGCCGAAGAGGCGAAGTCAAGCACTTGTGGTAGAGGGCGAGCGACACACGGGGATTCTGTGGGGAGAGAGGCCTCAATTGGAAAAGGAGGTCAAACTGAGGAGCATCCTCAGGGAGACCCAAACTATATAAGTACATGGGAACAATGACTATGGACGATGGCGAGAGAGTCCGAGACAATAGAGACAAGGGCGCGAGACGATGACTCCAAGTGAGTCACGATGAGTCGTACATACAATAGCGATGTTGAATCGCCGCGGGACCGAATGGTACAGAGGTTGCGCTCATTGAGGAACAAGAAAGGAAAAAGAAAATACCGGGTAGGAATGTTGTAACATTACCCTCGTTCTATCCCGACGCTACCCTGTAGCGTCTCAGACCTCGGTATCGTCGGGCGAGCCTTCGCCTGCCATGGGGTCTTCCACCAACTGAGGTAGTTGTAATGTGTTACATACCAGACCTTGGCCAGAGGGCTTTTGCATTACTTACTGGCCCCTTCGTAATGCATTACAACCCCCCCGGAAACAGTCTGAGCACCTCCGGAAAGCTGACCAATCCTTCCATACAGGGCAGGGAGCCCCGGAGGGAGCCCGGGGGGTCACCTGACTTGCCTCCCGGGGCAGCAGGTGCACCCAGGTGGCTGATCTGGCTGCCCCGGGCTCAGATCTCCCCAGATCTGGGGAAACCTGGGGAGATCTAGCCTCTCCCCCGGGATTTCCGGACCTGGCAGCCCTTCCCGGCGCTTTTAGGGGGTTGCCCGAGGTCCCCGGGCGACGTCCCATGGGCGCTTATTCTCCCGCGCCCCTGCCGCGGGCACACTGGCTGGATTTGGCAGGTGCAGGTGGGGGCAGCAGGCAGGGGGGGGTGCCCCCCACTGCAGCTTCCTCAAATCTCAACCGATTTTCATGAAACAACTTGTGTCATGTGCGCATTTCAAGGGCGTTTCTAACGCACCTAGACGGTCAAAATTCCGCAGTCGGAATGAGCAGAGATGGCGACGCCTATTAGCAACCAGCTTCACGACATTCCACTGGCCCATCGTAGCGGACGCTGTGCATGTATGTCACTTCTAGTAGTCCCCTCTCTCACTCGTTTATATCCTGAAATCTTCTGAAGTAGCCGGTTCCAACAGAGCCCCAACCCAGACATAATGATACGCCCACTGGTCATAAAGATATGTGATCTTCTCCTTGCCCAGACTAGGGAAACACTGTTCCTCCTTTATCTCCCTCAAATCTTCACCAATTCACATGCGACAACTTGCGTTCTGTTCCTAATTTTATGTACTATCAGTATTACTACAGACGTCCAAGTTATCAGGTATCCTTATCAACTTACAAAGAGGAATGTAGTTCCTCTGCTGGCATACTGATAGACTCACCACTTCAGAGATCCTGGCATTCTCTTCAAACGCCTTATACACCCATATAGCAGCTACAATTGCCGTCATAACAAGCCCAAGAGCAAGGCGATAGATACATTTCTCACAAAGTTATGGGTTCCTCTCTTACTGTAGGCCATTCCTGCATTGTGTCCCTCATATCTTGGGCAGTTCTTAACCGTTTTTCAAACGGTTTTGTTTCCCTAGTAGCCTGAAGCATTGTGCATGTGTGTACAAATTTTCGTAGAGATTGGATGGCTGCATCATACACTGCACACCCATCAGTACCACAGAAATGCGACCACTATGATTCCTTATTGACATTAGCTACATAATGCTCAGTACAGCAGTGATCTAGCCAATATATGGGCCAGGAATAGGTGAGTAACCAGTGGAAAGGGCCCAAGGGCTGGTGGCTGAGGCACCCGGGGCATCTCCGAGCCGCCCGGAGTAAGACGCGCCTTAAGGTTTGGCAGGCATCAGTAAGACGCGTCTTACTTTAGTCAGATACACCTTCCACGTAGTCCCGCATGGAACCTGTAGTGAAATCATTCAAACAAAGTATATGGCCTTGTATAGCATGAAAAATGCGACTCAGCAGTGAAGAGATCATGAAATTTGGTTCAGAAATGCCTGAGATATAGGTGATTTGGTGTTGGGGAGGCTGGCATGCAGCAATGTTGTACGGAATGAGGCATTGCACAGCACCTCTGCATCAGTAAACCCGGAAATGTCTTAGCGCCATAACTTATCTTAACAGCCTACGAAATTCCGCTAAGACGATAAGACCCCTATGGTGATAAGAAGGGTGCTGTTCTTAAGACGGCGCGCTGCACATTTTGCTTTGTGTACAGGGTATCTGAAAACCACCAGAAACATTGACGAATATCACTTGCGAGGAGGGGCGAGTGAGCGAGATTGTGTGCAGGGGCTGGCAGCAGCGCTCAGCGGCCAGAGGCGACTGCAGAAGCGCCGAACTTCGACGCGTCATCCGAGGCATTTGGCCCGCGGGTTTGGGCGCTTCAGACTTCGCAATTTTCTTCTCCGAAACTTCTCGACCACCTCCTTTCGCTGCACCTCAGCTGGTACCACCCCCGAGTCCTCCTCCCATCTGGTATCTTCCGGACTTCCGATTAGGAGCAACCATAAGTGAGTACCGATGTCATTCGCTGTGACGGCCCGTCAGATAATTGTCTGACACTACATACTTTCATCGGTGCTCCTTCAAGCTGACGTCGTTATGCGATAGCGTGGCGCTTGAGGCCACGTTGTTCAACACGAGCTTTGGAGAAGTCAGGCGTAAGGACATGGAATTGGGGACATGCTATCATGCAGGTACGTAGTAGGCCGCATATCACACACGCTTTGCTCGTACTAAGCATGATCTTCCCTACGTTCCCTCCGAGCTGGCCTCAACCTACCCGGACAACGCAGGGGATGTTTAGGAAGATGCTGAAAGTAACAGTACGCAATGATTTCGATGCTGTTTTCCACATCCTAACCCCAGCGCGAATCTCCACGTCTCCCCCGCCACGCTGCAAGCATGCCCCGTCGTTAGGCTTCTCACCCTTCCTGCGCTAACATCCACGGAAAGCAACAACACCTCATGCATGTGCACACAAGCACTCGTCTCCACTATCTCCTCACGAGTTGCGCGCGCAAGAACGAATTCATCGAAGCCTCGAGCAGCCGAACTCCCGCACCCTTAGTTCAGTAATAGGTATGTCATTCATACGAACGTCCTCCCTGCCGCAGTGGTCGCTCTCGAAGCCTAGTGCGCATCTGATGGTGCAGTACCTGAGAGCACACCCCACGATTTGGACTATGTCCAGCGAAGGCCCATCCGTTGTCACATCTACGCTGCATCCCATGGGGATGGCGAGCAACGTGGATCCGTCGCGCGACGCGCGCGCACTGCTCAGCACGAATTTGCAGTCTTCGGGCGTGTGGGACCCGCCGGCAGTGGCAGCGGCAGGGGACGTCGCGCCCGACAGCGAGGGGCTGTCCCAGCCACACCCGCGCTTTCAGCTCGGCGCGTGCGAGAACGGGCACAGCGGGAGGTCGTCGAACACCCCCGCACCTCAATCCCGCGTGAACCGACGGGAATGGAATTGCTAGTAGCCACGGAGAGCTTCTACTCTCTCCAAGCGGCCTCGCTCCGAGCACGTAGTACATCTGTAGTAGTGTAGTATCGCCATTGCGGCCAATGTGTACCCCCTCCATCGCTCCGTGCGACAGCCAAAGCTGGTCCGCTGGCGCCGGGCGGTCTTACTGTCTTAATGAGAGGATCCCAGCGGCTCGCTAGCTAGTAGTAGCTTGTCTTAACGGAATGATCGACGGTCTTAACTGACCAGTCATAGCGCGTCTTAATGCCATCATAACCGTCATAAGCGCCATAAACTGCCGTTAAGACCTGTTAAGACCCGTTAAGACATTTCCGGGTTTACTGATGTGTAGGAATCCTCCTAAGCTTCCATCTCACATAGGTAGGGCAGTACTTGCCCAAATTACATGGTTTCTTCACCATTATATCGAATTTCTAGCTGCTAATCCACTCACATATCTCTTCTAGAACAGGAATGCAAGAT
Organism: Grammothele lineata; assembly: GCA_002150815.3. Lineage (NCBI taxonomy): Eukaryota > Fungi > Basidiomycota > Agaricomycetes > Polyporales > Polyporaceae > Grammothele > Grammothele lineata. Next base: position 247,164 of record NDFF03000120.1, on the reverse strand, counting down.
GCTGAAGTACTACCCCACAATATGGTGAGTGTGGCGCACTTTCCCACGGGCGCTTATTTGGACGTCTGAGATCAGCACACAATAGCTTTGCACACAGTGGATGGATGTACTTAAAACTTTGTGAGGAGCATGGAGGATCTCATTGAATAATGTGTATCGATTTGTACGGTGTTTTGATGGATAGGGAAGGTGCTGTAACTCAGAGTGTGTTGAATACGAATACACAGGGTGAGAAGATTGGGGAACTGGAACCAACCATTGAAATCTAGTGAAAATCTATGCCATGGTAATCACAACTGTCTGGTATCTGGGAGAGCAAGCCGCTTGAAATTTCATTGAGATTTGGGGAAGATATGGCCTGTACAGTTTCTACCCATCCCAAATCAGAAGAATGTATCACATCTTCGTGACCAGTGGACGGATCATTATGTTCTTGAGCTCGTTGGAACCGCACTTTTCATAGCTTTCAGGGATATCAAACCGTTCTGAGGGGACTCAAGAACTGACAGAGATACGCTCCCATCAGTGGGGAACTGGTGCTAATAGTGCGTCCCCCATATCTCTGTCAATTCTGAACCGAATTTTGACGTCCTAGGTGCGTTAGAAACGCCCTTGAAATGCGCACATGACACAAGTTGTTTCATGAAAATCGGTTGAGATTTGAGGAAGCTGCAGTGGGGGGCACCCACCCCTGCCTGCTGCCCCCACCTGCACCTGCCAAATCCAGCCAGTGTGCCCGCGGCAGGGGCGCGGGAGAATAAGCGCCCATGGGACGTCGCCCGGGGACCTCGGGCAACCCCCTAAAAGCGCCGGGAAGGGCTGCCAGGTCCGGAAATCCCGGGGGAGAGGCTAGATCTCCCCAGGTTTCCCCAGATCTGGGGAGATCTGAGCCCGGGGCAGCCAGATCAGCCACCCGGGTGCACCTGCTGCCCCGGGAGGCAAGTCAGGTGACCCCCCGGGCTCCCTCCGGGGCTCCCTGCCCTGTATGGAAGGATTGGTCAGCTTTCCGGAGGTGCTCAGACTGTTTCCGGGGGGGTTGTAATGCATTACGAAGGGGCCAGCAAGTAATGCAAAAGCCCTCTGGCCAAGGTCCGGTATGTAACACATTAGTCCTACCACAGCTGCTGGGTCTTCCACCTCCTTGCCGTCCCATCGGTCGACGACGCGAATCTCGCCGTCCGAGTCCACACCGTACTTGTCCTTCTGCATCTCCAGGAAGTCTTCGTAGGGGCCCACGTAGCCGGGGCTCGAGCTGCGACTGGTGACGGGAGGAGACACCTGACTGGTGCTCGCAACGGGAGGGGGCGCCTGGCTGGTGGACGGGTACGCGATGCGGGCAGAGCGTTGGCTCTGTCGGGATTGGCGAGAGGAGGAGCTGCTGGTGTTGCTCCTTCTACTGGCGAAGTGGCGGCCACGGCGAGCCATCTGGGCGATGCGCGGAGGAGGGTTCGAGAGGTGCGGGACCTGAGGGGGAACTGGAGGAGCAGGGACCGGGGGAGGATGGACGTTGACGTCGTTGGCGGGGATGGCCGCTCTGGCTGCTGCGAGCTGCTGTGGGTCGAGGAGGTTGTGGTAGGTGCCGGCATGGAGGTGAGGGACGTGGCCGTGGGTGTGGTCGACGATGGTTTCGAGGGAGTAGGTGAGACGATCCTGCTGGTGGACTAGATTCTGTTCGGCGGTGCGGAGGGCGTTCATCGCGGAGCGGACAGCCCCTAAGGACTCGCGGGAGTAGTGGACGGCCATGTTCGCGTCCCGGGCCACGTCGAGGACGTCGCCGAGGTAGTGCTCTTCGCCGATGAGTCTGTCGCGGAAGATTTCGAAGTGGCGGCGAGGGAGCTGGACGAGGTTGATGACGACAGTACGGGTCTGCTGGCGGGTGCGGATGGGGAAGTGTCCAGACATGTCGATGGAGAGGGTGCGGGTGCGAGTGCGAGTGTGAGTGCGAGTGCAAGTGCAAGTGCGAGTGCGAGTGCGCTGGTTGTGGATTTCAGAGGCGATGGGTGCGCTTATAAGCTTTCAGGACTTCCTGTGAATGTTCCAAATTTGTTTCTGGTTCCCAGGAGTTTTCGCTCGTCGGGTAGTCTCTCCATTTGACGAAGAATTGCATCTTCCCGTATCGTTTCCGATGTCTGACGATCGCTTCCACTTCCCATTCTTCTTCTCCTTCGACTAGGTCAGGTGGTGGGAGGAGATAGTTCGGGCCGTGCGTGTCGTTCTCCTTGTACGGGGTGAGAAGGCCGGCGTGGAATACGGGGTGGATTTTCCATTGGACAGGAAGGTCCAGCTTGTACGTAAGCGGTCCAAGTACTTCCACGATCGTGAGAGGGCCTTGTCTTTTCATGGCCAGCTTTTTGTTATCCTTGAGAAAGCGGAGGTGCTTCGCTTCTAGCCAGACCTTCTGACCCTTTTCGAAGGGTTTGAATCCCCGAGTAATCCGTTGCGCCATGTGTTGTCGTGCGAGCTCGTGCGCTGCCATCGCTTCCTGTCTGACTTTCTCCAGGTTGTCGAGACGTTCTTCGACCGCTGGTACGACTGTCTTGGGGGTGACTGATGGGATTGCCCTTGGGTTGTAGCCCATCATGAGGAAGAAAGGCGAGGCGTTGCGGTTCTGTGCGAGCCTCTGGTTGTGCATGAACTCCAGATCTGGCAAGAAGTCCGACCATGTTTCCGGGTGGTTTGCACAGAACGCTCGGAGGTATGCCTCAATCTCCTGGTTCATGCGCTCAGTTCCGCCGTCGGTCTGTGGGTGATACGCTGTGCTCATGGATGACTTGATGCCAGTGAGTCGGGTGAGCTCCTGAAAGACTTTGGCTGAGAATTGGGGGCCTCTGTCGGAGATGATGCGTGTTGGTAGTCCGAAGCGTTTGTACAGGTTCTGGTGAATGAGGTGTGTTGTCCCTAGCACGTCGATGGTTTTCGTGCAAGGAGCAAGAATTACCCCCTTCGTAGCGTCGTGGTCTGCCATGACCATGAGTGCATCAAAACCGTTGGATGGTGGTAGGTCGGTGATGAAGTCGACAGAGGTGGTTTTGAACGGGTATGCATTAGACTTGGCGGGGATCGGCATGAGTGGGGGTACGGTTGGATGAGTGTTGATCTTGGTTTGTTGACAAGTTGCACAGCCTGCAACGTAGTTCCGTACGAACACTGCCATACCGGGCCACCAATAGTCTCTTTTCAACAGCTCCAACGTTCCGAACTGTCCTGGGTGTCCCATAGGTCGAAGGTCGTGATACCGTCGCACGATTTCCCTCTTAAGGTCCTGGTCGGGAGGAACGTAGCACCGGTCCCTAAAGAATACTAGCCCATCTTTGAACTTCCAGTCCGCGAGGGTCGATTTCATTGGTAGTGGTGTGCTGTCTTTGGCCGCCGCGAGGGCGTCGAGTACGACTTGATCCTGCATGTGGATGTCCTTGATTCTTTCCGCTAAAGGGACGTCCATTGCCGCTACGAACAACTTGTCAGGGAGTAGTACGACTGCTTCGTTGTCATTGTCCTCCAGATTCAGGTGTTGTAGACGGGATAGGGTGTCAGATTGAACCATGCGTGTGCCGGGAACATGCTTTAACTGCAGCTCGAACTGGGTCAGGAAAAGGCTCCATCGGGCTTGTCGCCGGTTGAGCTTCTGCGCGGTTCGGAAGTAGGTGAGGTTCTTATGGTCCGATAGAACTTCTACAGGGTAGGGGCTTCCTTCCAGGTAGTGCCGCCATTCCGTGAGGGCTCGTACAATTCCTAACAGTTCTCTGTCGTAGATCTCGTAGTTCCTTTCGGCAGAGTTGAATGATTTTGAGAGGTACACGCACGGGTGCATATCCCCATTAGAATCTGCCTGTCGGAGTATCGCACCTGTGGCGAATTTCGATGCGTCTGATTCGATCGAGAATGGTTTGTTCTTGTCTGGCATAAGGAGTACTGGTGACGAGATGAATCTGGCTTTGAGTTTGTTGAACGTGTCCCGTTCCACTGACGTCCATTCCCATTGCTTGTCCTTCTTGGTGAGCTTGTGCAGGGGCCGTGTGAGTTCCGAATAGTTGGGGATGAATCGCCGGTAGAAATTGGCGAATCCTAAGAACGACCGCACCCCTTTGACAGAGGATGGTTCTGGCCAGTCTTCTATTCCTTTGAGCTTTACGGGGTCCATGGCCAGGGTGTCGGGTTTCACGATGAGTCCGAGGAATTCCACTTCTTCTACGTCAAAGAGACACTTCTCCGGTTTGAGGTAGAGGTCGTTCTCTCGCAGCCGCTGGAGTACCCTTTGCATTCGTTCCTTGTGCGTTTTTCTGTCTTTAGAGAATAGCAGCATGTCGTCCATGTAGATGACAAGCCATCCTTCCTCTATCATGTCGCTGAAAAGGTCGTCCATGAGGGCTTGGAAGGTGGCCGGCGAGTTGCAGAGTCCAAAAAACATGACCGTTGGTTCAAAGAGTCCTCGTTCGCATTTGAATGCTGCTTTCCACTGGTCTCCATCTTTCATCTGAACATTGTTGTATCCAGAGCGCAAGTCCAGTTTAGAGAAGACCGTGGTGCCTTTGAGCTTATCCATGAGGTTCTGGACGAGCGGGATGGGGTACGAGTTCTTGATCGTTCCTTCGTTCAGGTAGCGATAATCCTGACACGGTCGCAGGGAACCATCCTTCTTCCCAGTGAAGAAGAATGGCGATGCCATGGGGGATTGCGAGGGGCGGATGTATCCTTTGCGAAGGTTTTCGTCGATGAACTCGTTCATAAGCTCAGTTTCCTTTGGCGACAGAGAGTAGACCTTGCAATTTCGGGGAACAAAGTCTGGTTTCAGATTGATAGTGTGGTCGTAGTCGCGGGAGATGGGGAATCGTTCGGATGCTTTCTTTTCGAAGACGTCCTTGTAATCCTGGTACTCCGATGGGATAAGCTCCTCGGTGGTCTTAGGGCTTTCCTGGGCGTGTTGCCTTTGTGCCATTTCCATTGCCGGGTTGACCTTTGCACGTATCCATCGGCCTTGTGCGTAGGAGAAGGCTGCTGAGTGTTTCCAGTGCGTTACATGTCTGATGTGCGGGCTGCCTTCTCCTTCGTCGAGGTGTTCTTCAGTGAGTGGTTCCTCTTTATTCGAGAATATTCCGATGACTGGTTCTCCTCGTACATAAGCAATGAGGAGGTCATCTGGGTCAAGGTCGATCGGTTCTTCAAAGGGTGGAGGGCAGTGATGCTCGTTTGTGTCTGGTTCGGCGAGTTGTGCGGCGCAGGCGTTGACTTCTTCTAGGCAATGGTCAAGGGAAGGGTCCAGATGAGAAATCGTTTGGTCGATAGGTTCAGGTTCATCCTCTACCGTTGCTCGTGGTCGCGGTTTTGGTGACTCCGCTTCAGAAGATCCTTCAAATTCTACCTTCCCGGTTTGCCAGTTGATTTTCGCATTGGTTCGCCGAAGCCAGGGAAGCCCTAAGATTATGGCTTCCTTCCCTAGCGAGGTTGCGAGTAGCCTTGTTCGTCGGGTTATGCCTGCGACGGATAGTTCTCTCCAAGCGTAGTGTGTGATCATTCCTTGCTTGTTCTGGGTGCCGTCGACGTTGTATACCGGTATGTGGTTAATGAGCGGGGTGAGGGCAATGTTATTGTTTCGAGCGAACTGTTCATCAATGAACATTCCTCCAGCTCCAGAGTCGATAAGGGCAGGGGTTTCGACGGTTCGGTCAATCGTGACTGGAATACGCATAGATCGATTGCTGACGTTTGCTAGTATTACAGGGGAGACCGTGATACGGGGCCATGCTAACGTCGATTCAGATGGCCGCTTCAAAAACCCTCCGCCTCTGCGATGTTTACGACCTCCTCTCTCTCCGCGGGTGTGAACGTGCGGAATAGGGCTCGCACGCGAGAGACTGGAGCCTCTGGTTCCACTGGAGCGGGGTTGTTGGGTTCCGAGGCCGCAATTCTGATCTTGCGGTAGGCAGGAGTGTTCGCCGTCCCTTGGTTGGGACTCACGGTGTTGGTGTTCCTTTGGGGACAGTCCCATTGTCCATGTCCGAGTTCGCGACATCTAAAGCAGCGTCCCTCTTTCTTGTACCGGGTTCGTTCTTCGTCCGTGAGCTTTCTCAGCCTGATGGCATTGGAAGACTTGCCCTGGGTGGAGGTTGTCGATCCCTTCGAGTCTGACGACTTCTTCTCCGACGATCCTTTGGTGAGTTCCTGTCCTTTGCGCCATTGCAGGTCTAATCGGGATGCAAGGGTGTAGTAGCCGTCCATAGTCGTGGGGAGTTTCTCGACCGTCATGATGTTGTTGACTAGTCCCTTCTTGAGTCCGGTGAGGAAGTAGTCCGAGAGGACTGCTACAGATCCGATGCCTGACCTGACCGCTAGCGGAAGGAACTCAGCGACATAGTCGTCGGCTGTGCCGGTTTGTTTCAGTGCTTTCATCTTAGCAATGGCGTTGTCGACCGGGTTCAATGGCTCAAAGGACTTGTTAAACTCCTTGATGAAGTCGGTAAGCGTGCCAAAACCGTGTTCCTGGGACGTCGTCGGGTTGATGGAGAAAGCCTTGGTCGTGAACGCGTCCTTCCATGGTCCAGCCGATCCTCCTATCATGTACGACAGGATGAAGATGATCTTTTCTTCGTCCGTCGAGTAGGATTGCGCGTTGAGGCGCAGGTACACTCTGCACGAGTTGAGGAAGTTGTCTGCCTCTTCGCAGTTTCCGTTGAAGTCCGGCGGAGGACGGATCTTCCGTTCAGAGACCTTTGGAGTGTTCGACATAGTGGTGATGAGGGTCGGTGAAGGTGGTGGGCTTGGTGAGGGAGGCGGGGGCGGAGTTCTTGCAGGAAGGATGGGTTGGGGAGCGAGGATTGGGGATCCTGGTGCCGATGGTTGTGGAGTGGGTTTAGTGTTTGAAGGCCCTGGTGTGGGCTGTCGTGGTACTGGGGTTGGAAGACGAGACGAGGGTTTAGTACGAGGTGCTGAAGTGGGGATTAGGGGTTCTGGTACACGTCTGGGGTTCTCAGGTGTTCCGGAGTCCCATGCGCTCCTTCGTACTCGTTGGACACGATCTAGTACGACTCCGTCCTTGCCTGTGGTATAGACCCAGCCAAGGGTGTCTGACCAGGTGATGATCCGTAGTCCAATGAAGCGTTGTTCGTCGCGAAGGTCTGATGCTGAGGGAGGTCTGTCCGCGCTTTGGTCTGCTAGTGGAGGTTCGTTGCTGGCTCCGGATGCTGTGGGATACCCGCGTTTCCTGTAGATCTTTTGTCGGTTCGCTTCGCTGGGTTTCTCGAAGTCTTTGTGTCGATTTGCGTCTTCTGGGTCGTAGCTGAGTCTATGTGGACAGGGCTGTTCGCGGCAGATTTTCCACTCGCGGGGTTCCTCTTGGAGGTATCGGTCAGCGACGTCTTCCTTGTCGTGGACGTGCCTGCTTTCGCTGGTGCACTCCAGGATGGCTGTGTGTGTTCGGTGTTCGCCTAGACTTAAGGAAGTCGGCGAGTAGTTGAGTTTGACCTAATGTTACGTCGAGGCCAGCGCGGGCGTCTGTACGACGAGCGCACGCGGTCGGGGGTCGAGGGATCTGGGTAGACGTACGCCGAAGAGGCGAAGTCGAGCACTGTGGTAGAGGACGAGCGACACCCGGGGGTTCTGTGGGGAGAGAGGCCTCGATTGGAAAAGGAGGTCAAACTGAGGAACGTCCTCAGGAAGACCCAGACTATATAAGTACACGTGAGACAATAGCTATGGGTTGCGCGAGAAAGGAGGAACAATGGAGACGGGGGCGCGAGACGATGACTCCGAATGAGTCGCGATGAGTCGTACATACAATAGCGGTGTTGAACCGCCACGGGACCGAATGGTACAGAGGTTGCGCTCATTGAGAAACGAGAAAGGGAAAAGAAAATACCGGGTCGGAATGTTGTAACATATATAAGTACATGGGAACAATGACTATGGACGAGCGCGAGAGAGTCTGAGACAATAGAGGCAAGGGCGCGAGACGCTGACTCTAAGTGAGTCACGATGAGTCGTACATACAATAGCGATGTTGAATCGCCGCGGGACCAAATGGTACAGAGGTTGCGCTCATTGAGGAATAGGAAAGGAAAAAGAAAATACCGGGTAGGAATGTTGTAACATAATGAGAGTCAATACACCATGCTATACATCATAAGTGTTGATAGCATGTATACTAACACTACATGGGGTGGCTTTTATATGTTCAGTTTTGGAGGTGTAAGTAAGTGTGTCATGCATTTAAGAGAGCAGAAAGGAACCACAATAGTTAACTCATTCTATATAATTTGCATAAGCAGTATATAGTAAAGTGAATATGAGCTAAATGACCTCTGTTCCTCATAAATCGTGCTCGCCAGCCATGGCCCTCTTCCACCAAGTCAATAGTCAAGGAGTCTAAGTGGACATATGCTAAAGAGGCGAAGTCAAGCACTGTGGTAAAGGATGAGCAAAACACAATGGTTCATGGGGAGAGAGGCCTCAATTAGAAAAGGAGATCAAACTGAGGAGTACCCTTAAGAAGACCCAAGCTATATAAGTACATGAGAGATAATAGCTATAGACGGGTGCGAAAGAGTAAAGACAATAGAGACTAGGGCACAAGACAATGACTCAAAATGAGTCACAACAAGTTGTACATACAATGATAATGTTGAATCGCCATGGGGGCTGAATGGTACAGAGGTTACACTCATTAAGAAACAGAAAATAAAAATAAAAACACTGAGCAGAAATGTTGTAATACTGGCTCCATGTCAATGAACCTCGCTACATGCTCTCCTAAGCATAGCCTATGCCCTCTGTGCATACTCAAACACACCCCTCTCCCCCATATGAGTAGATGAGAGAGTGCATGGTGAAGAGGTGGATAGGTGATTTTATGCAAGCCTAGTGCACTGGCATACCCTGTAATATTATGCTTCATTTTCCTGTGAGTCATTGCCAGCAGAACTATTAGTTAAACCAGTATATATAGCACATAAGTATTAGTGTACAAATGAAACACTAGTCCTTTTCTCCTCCTATGTGTGGAGAATGACTATTAAATCTGAGTAATAAAACAGTTTTTGAACACTCAACAGAATCCAGCCTATGCGCGCTGCAGCAGGCAAACACCACACACCCAACACACTACCGCCTCATGCACCTCATGACTCTGGACTCAGCCCGGTATAACATTCCCACGGAATGTGTAACTGTCCACAAGTATTGTGCTTAGTGCACGTTCCATGTTATTAGTAGACAGTTTCAGCAGCCCCTCGGCAAGCAAGGGCGACAGTTGATGAGGGCTCTATCAGGCGTGACAAGTGTCAAAATCCCCCTCCAGCATAACAGTTGGGCCGTCTGACCCTGTTTGCTCATGCGATGACCTGCCTCAGCTTGTAAACCACTGAAGTTCTAGGCATGCGCAGGGTCTATGATGGACCGCCTAAGTTTGAGTCCTGCACGATGCCCTGTCTATGAGGCATTTTCATACTGTGCAAAGTGGAGGTGAGGACCGTTCAAGATAAAGGTTCACAAAGGCAAAACCCGGGTGCCTCAGCGTGCATGAGAGCTGGGAGGATGCAGCTATATAGGTAAGTCCAAGTATTTCAAGCTACCCTCTTAGCATGCATCACTACAGCTAGGCACATCATGCAAGCCATGTGTGACCAAAACTATTTGATCTCGCAGGCCACACCCAGCTGGCCCTCAAGTTGTGAGATTTCCTTCCATGCGATCTCTCAAGGATACACTTAACACACCACTTCTGGTCAAGCTTAACACGCACTGCTATGGAGAGTATGGGAGGACAGCTGTTAAGGCTGAGCAAGATAAGATGTGCAAAGTACATAGTTGAAGCTATTGCCACTATGTAAATCTCATTTTGAGCACTGTATAAAGAACACATATTGCAATAAGCAGGAGGGTCGAGATCCACCTTCTGCCCTGAAAACTGAGGGGCAGGGGCCGCAGCCGCACGCTCAGACTCGTACCAGCCATAACCCACCCAAGGGGGTCGCAGAGATTAAGTGCCCAATCAATGTTGGTATGTATATTTGGCCTTTGAGGTCGCTCTGAAAAATAACAACCTCCCCTATAAACGCCCATAATGTCGTGAATGCCTTAGGTCAAGCAAAGATTGCGACAGATACTGAGGCTAGATATAAGCCGGGTGGACAGAAATGTATTTACTGTACATGTCTACAGGTACTGTAAGCAATGCAGACAAAAGAGCAGAACATGAGCTTGACCATGGAGGGCACAGAAGTAGAGGGTGATGGCCAGGATGGAGAGTATCTCGACAATAACATACATGGATAAAGCAGCAAAAAGACCCCTAAGCAAATGGAGGTACAGGAAGCAGAACGGAAGGAAAGTGGTTGCAAGCCGGGGGATGCAGGAAGATAACTGAATATGAAGGCGCACCTGATAAAGCAGTTCGTAGGTAGGAAGCTGAGCAGGAGGAAACAACTGACCATTAGACTGCAGTAGCACAGACACTGCTAAGTGCAACAGCGGGAGATCATTGGTCCCGGCAGAAGGTAGGGAAAGTTATGAACAAAACAAATGATTTACTTACCTAGCAATCCAGTTCATAACCCCACACCAGAAGGCATTCATATAACAGTCTATCTGCATTGTCTCAATGGGAGCTGCACACCTCCCGCACACCTTTAGCTTTTCATGCCAGGACAATGGTGTCTTATATATTGAGGGTAAGCCAACGTGGCCAGGCCGAATTGTGTAAGCACAAAGAGATTGCCTTAGAAAACTTAGGAGATTGTGTGTGGCATTCAGATTTCCAACAGAGAGCCTAAAACAATCATATATAGCGCGGTGGGCTGCAAGACACTGAATAAGTGCAACTTGGGCCATCAGAAAAGGCCCATCTGTCTTCCGATGTCTTTGACTGGTCTTCACTGGGCAGCATCAAATGCTTGTTAAAACTGCCCTTGGTCTTGGCTAAGACCAGTTAAGACCACAAAAAGGTGTCTTGACAGTGTCTTAGTAATGCAATATGTCTTACAGTAAAATAGATATGTCTTGTCTATGTCTTGAGTCAATGAAGGCTGTCTTACAAATACCCTAAATTATCTTGTAAATACCTTAACCCCTTTGTGCAGCTTTTAATGCATTTACCTAGCTTTATAATAAGTCTTAATATATGAGCCATTTAATCTCTGTGCTTCAAAGTCTTTATTCAAGTCTTTACTTATGGTCTTAGCTGGTCTTAGCCAAGACCAAGGGCAGTCTTGACAAGCATTTGACGCTGCCCAGTGAAGACCACTCAAAGACACTGGAAGGCAGATGGGCCTTTCCTGATGCGCCTTCACCACGGAAATATGAACCCATGATGTAACTTACTATTTTGGCGGTCTTGAGCAGTATCATCTAGAATGCGTACTGTAGACTTTCGACTGATGCGGCGCATCACATGTCACAAGGAGGCCATCCACCCGTTTTGACGAGACCTGTCATGCATCACAGCAGCCCCCGCCACTCACAACAAATGTGTCACAAGAGCTAAAAAGAGTAAGAAATCGCAAAAAATGTCGCAGAAAATCCGAAATTGTTCCACCTGCGGTGGAATCGTGTTTCACATTCTAATGCAAGCTTTTGGTGCATGTCAGACCCTCTCAAATTTGCTTTTGTGGTGCAGCGTGGGGTTGCCGACTCTGCACTGCACTGCACCGGGCGACCTGTCATGTGTCACACCCCCCCACAATGTGCTGCTTTGGGCATCTGAGGGTGTCATCCATCACACCCCACACTGCATTGGTTGAAAGTCTACAGTAGTTTCCAAAAGGGCAGCTTGAGGCTATAATTGCAATGTGTGCGGTACAGGAAAGCTGAGGCGTAAATGTATGGAGCAGAACTGGGGAAGGAGACGACTGCGAGGACGTGAGCATGCACCTATCTACATGATGTCATACTTACCTGATATGGTTAGGCGCCTGCTTACGTGGTATGTACTGTACCATTTCACTCAATTCGAATTGTCACAGTCACTGGGCCTTCAGATGCACGAAATTTGGGCGCTCGTCACAGGTCACCTCTACGATCGTCAAATTTCGCCCACGAGCGCTTGAGGGCGTCGGGGCGTGGCGCGCTGACGTGCGCCCGAAACTGCCCCCAGTCCGTCGAAATCCCGCCCCATGTCACGGCTCACCGGGGCCGCTGTCGAAAATCGAAACCAAAATTTCCGTGTCACGCATCACAGCATCAGCAAAATTGCAGGGGTCGCGGCCTTCCGTGGGGTCGGCCCGCGAGGAAATCCTGCGTGAGCGCCAGCCCACAACACGTCCCAGCTCGCGCGCGACCACCCCACGACAGCTCGCGACGGAGGCATGATCGTGTGGCCGCCCACGACGTTTCAATCTCGCGCACGACAGCTCAAGCTCTCTTCGGCTTAGCGGGCGGCGGCGGCCTGCCAGTGACGTCACGCGCGACCGCCCACAACATCGGACTTTCGGCGTGCCACAGGACGAGGGGCTGAGAGAGCAAAACATACCTGTTATCCTGAGTTTATGAGTAAGTACGCTTACAGCAGGAAACGAATGCTCTTATTGATATGTTTGGCTACTTTAGACTTGAATGCTTGTTGGCGCGTGTTGGACGGGCTCCTGGCGCCTAATCCGCTAAGATCGAGAGCTACATCCCAATCGGGCTGCCGATGCCTGCTTTTGGCAGGACGTTCAAACTCCGCGCCGCCTTCTGTTTCGGCGACTCGGCGGCGAGGATAAGACGACGAACATGTCGCCCTGTCCTGACCTTCAACACACTCTGCTCCCCAGCTCCTGCGCGCCCCCTTCCTAGCTCGCTGTCCCATCTATTCTCTGCCGTCTCTCTATCACCTCTGTGTCACATCAAGGGACGTATGAGGCTCGTAACAGGTGCCCTGGTGAGTTTTATCAGTCGCTCGACGCGCATACAGTCGCTCAGAGCTGTCATTTCGCTACACCCTATGTCGCCTTCTATCTAACACACTCGCCATCTATATGGTGTATTGCCTGGTACGTCATCACTGTTGTGAGGGGCGCACATTCCTACTAATCTCACTGCTCTTCGTCACGCCTCACACCCCCACAAATGAACCTCCATAACAATCTCTCTACCAAGGACAATGCGCGCGCGTGCCGTGTACTTCAGGTATGCTCATGCCTTTCTCTCACGCAACAACGGACGAGCTCGCGCGTCGTAAGGAAGCACATAGGTGAGTTGACACGAGCTTCACGTGCCCGCGCGCATATTTGTATCCCCTTGCAGGTGCCCCGAACGGAAAATACTTGTTAGATCGATGTATATAGTGTGAATTAGCGTACAAATGAAATGAATATGTCTACTCTCTACTAAACTTGAAGAGTGACTGTGAAATGAAAGTAACAAATCGGATTCTTTCAAACAGAGCCTGGTCTATGCGTGTTGCAGCAGGCAGACCCCACGCCAGCCCACGACCGACGCGACCCCACGACCGAGCCGCAAGCGTGCGACCGCGCGCGGGTATCATGTTCAGCGCACGACCCATCTTATTAGTATGCGAAACTCCTGGTCGCGTGGGTCGTGAGCTCGCGCGCACTGAAGCGTGCGTGCGGTGCAATTTTGCTGATGAGGGCCTGTTGAATTGAGTGAAATGGTACAGTATGTCCGCGACCAGATGCCCTCCCGAAACAAATCGACCCCCGTTACTTGTTCGACATCCCGCGACCCCCTTGGACCCACTGCATGCGAGCAAAGGCCGCGAAAGCGTGTTATCCGTCGTGTCACAGAGTAACCGAGATCCAGTCACATCAGGACCGCGCTCCATAGCAGGGCCCTCCGGGCAGACCTGGACTACTACAGTATTTCATTACAAACGAATCTCCGATGTATATAGATGTATCGGAGTTTAAATACAAATGCTTATCGCCTTCTTATAACAGTTCATAGCTACAGGCCGGTCCGAGTTGAAGGCAGTGTTGCCAAGGCCCCTATGTCACATGGACCATAATTCAAGTCCAAGTTGAGAAGTGTCTATTCATGGGTCATTTAAGCTTCAAGCCTGAAATGGTGCTACTCATTTGCAAATCACAGACAACACCATTGCACCGCTTGCCTCCCCTGAGTCTAACTCCCTGCTACATCCCTCTACCACTGCTGTATGCTCCTAATGGGCCCTTTAGCCTTTCCATGCCAATATAGGAATGTTAGCCTCCTCTACTTCCTCTGGTGGGTCCTCAAGCAATGGTGGTGGTACAGAGGTTAGGTGACCCGGGAACGTAGGACCTGTCCGATACTGTGCGGGAGGTGGGCAAGGGTAGACCATGTCGGCGTCATGAAGAAAGTCGACATCTTCAATGTTGAATGGCAAGACTGGGGTTTGTCCGATAAACTTGCCCACTGTGTCAAAGATCCAATGCTCTTGCTCCATTTTTGGAAATCCTGTCTTCGTCGGCAATGTAAGGGGAAAGACTACGAGCGCTGCATCGACTGAGCCAACGCCGCAGGTGTTCCACACCACCACCTCGAATGTTGTTATGCCATGGCGTATACCGCATACAGGCCCATCAATGCCACTGATAACACCTGTGTAAGTTTTGTTTGACACTGCTGGCGTGTCGGGTTGGTTGAGATTGATTTCCACTATTTGTATATAATCCCAGGATAAGACCGGTCTCCCATTGAAAGGGTAGTGCAGGGCTATATAGACATGAAGATGATAGAGGGTAGGGTTTGAGGGAAGGCATAATTTGCATCGAGTAGCACGTCGTGCACAGACAAGGGTAGGATGTGCTGGCGAAGGCGACATGGGAGTAGTTGTGATCGCAGAAAGGCTATAGGCGCTAACATTGCCTGCTGGTCCATTCAATTATTTAATTGATCAATGCCTCTTGTTTATGCAGTCAGTGCCAACTTGTCATGTGATTTGTTGAAATTTGATTACAAAGAATTCCCACGCCTCAGCCTATATAAGAGGTGACTCCTCGTGTTTTTGGTACAAACTATCTTGTACCAGAACCACAATGTCAATCACAGCATCGGCACCGTCATACGTATATCAAGTTCCTGACACCCTACCACGGATCACTGCACTTACATCAATGATTGTACCTCATGAAGGTACAATCTCAGTTAAAACCCACCAATATTGGCGACCAAGGCTTTCATTTGAGCAACTTCAAGCAGCTGGACTCAATGACTTCAAGGTTTTCTTTTCAAGTTTTAGTCGCCAGCCAACAAAATGGGTGTTAGAAGGGGAGACCCCCTTTCCTTTGAAGACACCAATGGCTGTTTATGGTGACTTCATTGAAGACATTCCTGGAGTGATCTTTTTATATGAGGTTGCTGATATAGCAAATAATGGTGATATGATTGTGTATGGTTGGAAAGTTGGGGGTCGTCGAGGAAGAGGAATCACCAGAGAGTTTGGGGCATTTATCACAGCTGTGGACTTCATCATTCCTGCAACAAGCCTTCAAGTCCCTATATTCACCAATTGTTTATTTCATCTGCCCATAGGTACTGCTAGAAAATGCATTCAAACACGTTACCGGTAAGTGTTTAATATGTTTAATTGAATGAACTTTCTGCTAATAGATTTAAAACAGTGTCATCAACTTCTTCAAGAGAATCTCCTCTGTTGATTAAAGATTTGTTTACGCCTATTATTTGGTTCTATATGCTCTAATTCTATCTCAACACTCAATATGTATATGTGGTTTTGTAGGCCAATAGTTCAAATAACAGTTTATGAGCTCTTAAATTATTTAAGATAATATAAAAGGTTATAAGGCTAAACCTATGCAAGTAATTTGTCTAAGCAGGATAATTACAGCAAGGTTAGTAACTCATAGGATGTGAATTGTAAACAGAATAATAAGGAGCCTATGTGATAAATGCAGTTGCACAATGAGACAGCTAGTATAATGTCCTTACCTTATTTACAAGCATGAAGACTTAGATGACAGCATATTACTGTGGTAATCAGACCATACTGGTGTGTAATGTGTAACAGGGGCCTCTAAATTCCCTAGATTGTCAGTAGAGCATAATGCCCTAAACCTCCTGCTGGTATTGTTACAGTAAGGCCTACATGAGTGCTTAAAGGGCAAGCGAACATGCAATTGGGTCTCTGTTAAGGGGTTCTGAGGTTTTGTGTGGACGTACACCGATGAGGTGCAGTCAAGTTCTGTGGTAGAAGACCAGTGGGAAGCACACTAGGGTTCTGGGTTCCATAGGTGAGAAAGCCTCTATTGAACAGGAGAGGTCAAGCTGAGGGTGTGCCTCAGGGGGACCTTGACAATATATACATGCATTGAACAATAAATCATGGTGTGTCCATTATGTGCAGGAATAATGTAAGGGTAGAACAATGAGAATAATGACTTATATGGAGTCATCTTATAAACAATAGCAGTATGGACAGAGTGTGGGAATAGGTAATGTAACAATTACACACATTGTACAACCAAGAAGGGAAAAGAAAGTACCAGGTTCAGACGTTTGTAACATTACCCCCCATTTACCTTAACACTACCCTGTAGTGTCTAAACTATTACTCTGAGGCCGAGGGGAATAAACAATGAACACCCGTTGGGGCAACCTTCACATACCGTCCACTCAAAGATGGACGCCACATGTCGGGTAGAGTCGGTGAGGGGTGGTTCTAGTGGCTAGCGCACGTGGAACGCGCGCTGAAGGGTGGGCGAATGGATTTGTTCAGGTAAAAGTAGTGGTCGTAAGCCTGAAAACTGCGAGAATGGGCGGGGGAGGCGATGTATCGAGCGTATGATTCTGGGTACTCCTCCTGAAGGTTTTCGTGGATGCGGATGGCATTTCTAAGAGGAATAAGGTCAGCGAGACCATCGAGGAGTCGTCCATTATATGCGGGATCGTCGAGGCGAATGCTAATGGTGTAAGGGGTGCCGTCGGGGTAAGCGCCATGGATATCAATGCCAATGCGGCGAGTACCGCGGAGGGTCATCATCATGTATGTAAGGGCGAGTGGTGGGTGCTATGTTCTTGTGGGGGCAAGAAAAGTCGGGAAGTCAGGGAGGAGAAGCTGCGCTCAATAGGTATATGTGATAGGTTTAGATGCGCACAAGACGGCGATCAAACTTGCTTAAGGTAATCAGTGATCAAGATCTTCAAAAGTGGAAGCCTGGTCGGTAATCTTAGATTGAAGATTTAAATATCTAGTTAGACGCTTATCTAGGCTGTCGGTGATCAGGTGACGTCATTGAGGATGTTTCACTGTCTTCTAAAAATAAGGCGAGTGGCAGCCTGCTGCTGCAACATCGATGTTTGGTACAGTTTCAATAGCATAAAGAAAGGCACCTTCCATATATGAATTTCTCTTTAGTGCAGCAAGATCAAGTACCAACTTGATGTAAATGAGGTGTTAAGCAATAATGCCGGCATCTGCATTATGTTTGCATCAGCTATAAGTAGAAGTGTCTTGCACTGCAGCGTTTCCTCTTACCCACCACCATGGCAGCCATTCAACCGCCTGCTGCTCAACCGCCCGCTGCTCAACCACCTGCCGCTCCCTTGTTTCCAGTATATCTTTCATTCCTTGCATCTAACACTTTATATTGACCCTTCTAATTATAGATCGGAAGTCATCTGATGTTTTTGGCAGACGGTGGTTGCCACATTGGGACAGTCGTTGCGATGGAGCGCATTGAGGTGAGCTGAATACCTACACATTTCTAGTACATTTACTCATATCTTGTTCTAGGGCCTCTGGTACCGTGAATGCGTGCAAAAGACTGAAAATGGTATCCAGCGCGTCAAACTGCCGTACGTTACCCAACCTAAGTCATATTATAAGTCTTACCCAGAATTTGCCATATTCTATTAGTGTTTTTGCATTTATTGGCTATGCTGAATGCTGCTGGGGCCCTGTTAAGTGTCCTCCACCTTGAGGCCTACTGCCTGCCAAAATTTCATAGTATACATGCCACTGGCAGGTTAAGTTGACCTTGGGCAGGAAGCACATCATGTAGTAACAAACCTGGTACTGGTAGAAGCCACAGTGTGCACTAGGAATTTGTGTTAGTCTACTAGCTGCCCAAGCAATCATCATGGTTCAAGTTTGTCATCAAGATCACCTTAAATTGATTTGATTTGATTAACAGAAATGAAGTGAAAGGATTTCAGCCTCATATAAAGTACGAAGGACATAGTAGTAGTCCTATGGACACAGATTTAACATAGATCAAGATGTGGGACTGCCAGTGCCAGTACTTATAGCTAGCAGCATTGTGGATCTTTCTTTCCAACTTACAAATTTCCATTCTAGATGATCAGCGCATGCGCATCAGGTGCCTCAATCTGCAGTTGGACACTACCGAATAGAACTTACAATCAGGTCATGCATACTAACGACGATCGTGTTGACGAAGATGTTGCACCGACATGCCAATTGAATGAGGTGTATGTGCCAGTGATGCCATGCTTGGCAGGCACTGTGGTATACAACCTCAGGTTCGAACACTTCGGCGTTCCGTGATCACCTATTTCGGATTCCCTTAGCACTTGGCTCGCTCACGCCAAGTAAATCGACTCAGTGGCGCGATATGACTAACCGCACGTACAACGTTCCTCCATGGTGCACGCAGAGACACTGGCCTGTACGGGTTGTGTACATGCAGGCACCTGGCATGCCATAGAGATGTGCACCCGGCGGGCGGCAGGAAACAGTGTGCTGTAATTGCCGAGGGCTCGGACTATGTCATCACGGAAGCTCTAGGCGGGGAAGACGCGGGGCGACTCGAGGGCAGCGCTATCGAGACCCGCCGCTGGGGTTTGAGTTCGGTGGAGGAGGATAGAGAAGAGAGCGCACGATGTGGCGTCGAAGAAGGCGCACGATGTAGTGTACAGGGCGCAGGTACAAGCGCTAATGAAATCACTCGCACAACATATCATGGGTGACAAGATAGGATCAGTTGGTGTACGGACATGGTCATGATAGTTAAAGAGACTTCGAGATGTAATACATAGCGTGTGAGAAAGACAAATTATACGATTAGCACTTTGCCCTTCGCGCGACGCTCTCGACGAGAGCGACCGGGCGGCACTCCTTCACCTGCTGGTGACTCCACGGGACGCTCAGAGCTCGGGCGCCGTTTCCGACCGGCGATCTTGGTTGAGGACGTCCGGGTCTTTGACTTGGGCGTGTCCGGCGGTGGCGTGAGGTCGTCGAGGTTGTGAAGGACAACAGGATCAGGGAGAGGAGCGGCCGTGGAAGAACGAGCGCTGACAGAGGACTTGTCGACCGCACTCACCGCGGGCGTAGCCGCGAGTAGCGCCTGCGAGACCACAGCGGCGGCGTCTTCAGCGGCGACGATGGCACCGCCGATATCTATAACATCTTCACCATTGGGCGACGTCGCCGTAGTCGCGGAAACCTCCTCGTCTTCTAGAGAGGCGCGACTGCCTGCCCTTTCTACTGATGGAGTTCCCGACTTCGGAGTATGTAGAGGCGTGAGATAGCCGAGGTCGTTGGAGTCCTGAAGAACGGGGGAATGAACATTAGAACAAGGCGACGAAGCGCGGTCAAGAGCACTCGCCCCAGGTGCGACGACCGATTCCGGCGAGACAATGGCAGCGCTGTTTTCATCGACAGCCATGATGACATCCTCCGGTAGCGGAGCCGGTTGTGTTATCGTGCCGGCTGCGACAGAGTCTGACGCCTCAGATACATCTGGATCCTAAATCACCGTTGTTAGACGTGCTCGATTAGCTGGAATGTAGCACTTACGCCACCTCGATCGCTGTCCGACCACTCGGACGGTGTCGTTGCACGATTTGAGTACTTTGAGTACAAGAGCTTCTTCCGAGTATAGACCTGAGCTTCATCGTCTGACGTGAAGCGAGTCTCGTTTGGTGCGGGCGAGGGAGATCTTCTGTCCACGTTCGTGGTACTGCTGAAATCGTCCGCGTTAAATGCAGGGAAATCGTCACCTGCATCAGAGCATCATCAGAAGTGGAACATGCGGCGAGAAAGGGGGCAAACCGAAGGAAAACTTGTGACCGGCTTGAAGTCGGTCATGGCGAGGTTCAACGGCGTCGATCTCCGCGTCCAATCCTTTCACATCCGCGAGAAGATGGGTGGAAACGGTGCCCACGCGAACTATTTCGTATGGGATGAAGTTGGTGACCCAGTACTTACGACCGATGAAAATTTCGATGGCGAAACTGATCCAAACGAGATCCCCGAGCTTCAAGTACGGCGGCGTGCACATGTCGATCTTGATCAGCTCGTCTTTGCCAGATTCAAACAACGCTGGCTTGTCGGGATTCGCATAGTATTCGGATCGCTTACCGGTCGCCTCCGCAATCCACCGATGGAGGAAGTAGTCGCGAGAAGCTTCGTGAGCGCGATTATACGGGGTTCGCTTCAAGAAGATTTGCGACACGAAGGCGAATGTTGTCTTGACGCCGTCCTCCGAATACTTCTGCCAGTCGCGACGTTCTTTGAGGGCGGGATTAAAGCCGTCTTCTTTGGCGACACGATCTTCGCACACCTAGAGAAAGGAGACTCAAACTGCGTCCGGGCGAAAAGCGACGTAAAGCTTACCTTCAAGGCCTGCCAAAGCTCCTGATCCTCCGAAGAATCTACGCCAATAGTGAACTGGCACATATTGTTCGGTGTACTCTGACTGGGGCGAAATGAGATCGCATATTGAGGAGACACGAAAGGCTTACATTCTACTCTCGGGAAGGCCTGTAGGAGCCATCTCCCCGGACGGCACATAGTTGCCCGTCTCTAAGTTGGAAGCCCACCGATAAACCGCTGCTGTGTGGAATATGGCGTCTTTCTTTGAACCCGGTCTAATGACCTGGAATGGACGTTAATAGTAGTAGAATGAACTACGCAGCTACACTTACCGACCACCGCGCAGCGTACTGGTGACGGAACTCCACGATGCCACGGGGTGATTGAAGAGCTCGCACGCCATCGCTGAGCTTGATGTAGCCTTCGCAGAAGGATTTGCCCTTGAAGTATGTCAACGCCTGTTTGAGTTGATCGACAGTTTCGACGTGAACAAGAGCCATGCGGGTGAGGGGGTCAGACGTCGATGTAGATATGAGAACGAACTCACCTGGCCGTCAGTTCTTTATACCAAAGCCTGAAGGAGTACGCGGAGAGGGAGAACGATGCTTTGGTCAATGGTTGGAGAAGTGAGAGCGGCGCGGAGACCCTTGCGGGGAGTGCGATCATCGGACTTGGAGGGCGGCCCGATGGACGCATTTCCTCCGACCGGCGCTTCGGCTTCAGTGGCGGTCATCGACTCGCCAAGTTTATGTTTGTTTGCTCAAACTCTCACCGTCCGGCGGACCGGGGCAGCCATGTCAATGAGCTCCGAGCGCATCGGACTCAACCAGGGACGGGCCTGGCGCTCACAACCCGATGTCCGCTCACACCTCAAGCCTCACTGTTGCTCGGGTTCCACGTCTGCTCTCCCGCGTTCGCTCCGTCACCGTAAACCACCCTGTCCGACATTCGCTATCCGATGTTCGCTCGTGCCTTATTCCGGCCTCATCTCCATTCTTTCCTTCCTGGATGAGGCTACCCGGGCCAGCGAGATACCAAGGAAGCAAAAGCGGACTCTACCTCACCAGTTGCGCGATCGTTATCCTATAAAGTTACTCATGGTGAGTGCCCTTCACAGCTGTACTCCATATGCCGTCCATATCCTTCACACCTTTCCCAACCGGAATATCTGTCTTCCAGGCGCAGCTCGTATCGAGCGTCATTAGCTCCTGCATGCCTTGCAATGTTATGTGCATGTCCGGACCCACTATGCGCGGACACGTTCGCTACAATCATGGTACGTTGGGTTCTTAAAGGGTGTTGGAGGTCTACTGATTGGTTGTAGTGCACACGGTACACGGCCATCGAGTGACAATCACGACGCACTGGAATCTTCGCCGACAACCTGGAGGCGATCGAGTCTACATAGCTGTCGTTTCTAACATGGACGTTGGACGCATTGTACGTGTGAAGACCAGTTCTATGGAGTACAGCGTGACTTACTCGCCGTTCACAGTATGGCGTTTGCGTGCCGTTTGGCTACTACCCCGTGCCTGAGTGGCCGTACCCTTCCCCCGCGTCGACTCTGAGCTCAACTTCTTTGTTTGGGTCGGCGGAACGGACGGGAGTGGATGACGTTAATGGGGGCACTCACTCGACATCTTCGGTATCGCCGTCCTCTCCATTCTTGAATCCTGACACTCGTCTTCCTACGGCATCGCCCTCCCCCGTTCTATCTTCTGGTACTCCCCCTCCTATGACACCTTCCCCTGACAGTGTGGCCTCGTCCGACGACTTCCGCTCTGTACTTGACGTTAGAAGCCTCCTAGCGCCTGCATGCCCGACATTCTCTTCCGTCCCAGATCCCGAATCTCCCCCACCCTTGATTGTTTAGGACCCGTCTCCCTCCCCTCTATAACAGTTCCTACAAGTGTGCTTATTCCTATCATTGATAACTGACACAGTCCCTCATCTCATTCGTATCATCACCAGAAACGCTCCTGCTTAACACCCGTGTATCCGTCGCAAAGCGAATCATTTTTATGGCCTGCGCCCGTCCGAACGTCGCCTTCTCGGTGTTAACTCGCCAAAAATCATCTGAATGATAGCTGCGGGCATGATTTCACATTCAGACACTGTAAAAACATGTAGACTTGGTCCATTTCCTCAACAACCGTGCGACTAAACGATAGAAGACATCAACGACTGTGGTACAGCTCAGCGGCGATTACATACATGCACGCACTTTAGAGTTTGGGTCGCAGTGAGCCCTTATGTATGACGTGCTTGTGAGGAACACCTCGTCCTTGTAACTCCGTGATAGACAGCAGTGGAGAGTACATAATACGGCGAGCGAGACGACGCCACACCGTGGTTGCGTTCGATGCGGGTTTCTGCGCTTCGATGAGAACAATACTGGACTCGAAGACAAGTTGACCTACAATAGTGCTTGACTGAGGTTGGGGCACAGCGGAATTGTTCTTCGTCATGCTTCAAGAAGGGGGTAAGCTCGTGGCCATCCGCAGAGGCGCATGTACATATATATATTCCCCTGGTGACGGGTAGACCGATCAGGTACAAAGTAGAAAACTAGCGTCACTCGTAGGTCACAATAAAGATTTACTCCGGCCTTGGTTCAGGGTCGTCTGACTCCGAGGTATCGGTATCACTGTAGCCGTCCGACGAAAGATGGCTATAATGAGCCATGAACGCGGCCTCAGCCTCTGGGGTCCAATAATCTCCGAGCGAGTGTCGCGGAGCCTTCATAAAAGCCATGGAACTACCAGGGTTACTCATAAGCGACATATCAGGGTTTTTGCTCAGAAAGTTGGAGGCGTACCTGTACACAAAGCGCTGCCCAACCCTCACAGCGGCACCCGCAGCGGCCACATTGTACGAATGGTCGAGGATTTCGAACGCGTATGGGATAATGTTGAGCTTAGGTCGATTCGATATGGCTGTACGAACATCACATCAGCACCAAACGAGATGGATAGCTCGAAAGACGGACGACTTGGCTTCAACGGCATAACCCACGTAAACTTGTCACCGACCGATCGTGCCCATTGAGTGGTTTCCGCATGAGACGGCAGAGGATCGTCCGCTTCAACGATAACGAACCCACGCTGGCGGTACTTGACGGTCCAATGCGTGCGCGAACGTGGTCGTGTCATGTCCTGGCAAGTAAGCATCATCCGATCCAGAAACGTCGTCCGCGGGAACAGTGAAACGCCATATGTGCCTGTTATGAAATACATAGGTGCAGCTATGGAACACAGAGTGAGCCCACACGCCTCAACAAGTGAACTCGGACTTACTAGAATGAAAATTATTTATAATGAAGGAGACGGGATCCTCTCGTACCGCAATAAGTTGGATGCGAGAGCCAGGAAATTGGAATCTACAGAAGGGACGAACAAAATGATAAGTTGCGAACGCTCGTGGCTCTGACCCTGGATGGAGGCGGTTGGAATGCTCCGTCGACCCGTTGAACATGAGGGCGGCTGCGTTGAAAAGGGGATGTTTGCCGTGTTTCGGTTGATAAGAGAAGCCGCAATGTTCGAGGTACCGCCCAAGCCGTAAGAGTCCGTGGAGAGGGACGTACACATCGATGTCGTTCTCTACGAATTCGCGTCGAGAGAAGAAGTTTATAGCTGCTGACCCAGCGATGATAGCGCCACACGCGTCGAGCTCCGCGAGGAAAATAGAGGGATTGCTGAAATATCGGTGTAAAATCATGTGGATGTCCCATTGGCGCGCTATGTATGCCTCAACGGCATAGAAAAGGGGCGCGCTGAGGGAACGAAGTCGCATGATAAGATCGGGGGTCCAATGTGCGAAGAACGTGTCAATCATGTGAGGACTCTGGGCCAAAAGAAATATCTCGAAACAACTCAAGAAAGGGGGAGAAAGTAATGTTCGGGGATCGGTGGAAAGAGCCCACGTTGGAGGGCCGAATCTGCGCCAGAAACCGAGAGATACGTCCTGACATAGTAAGTCGGGGGCAGGTCAGAACCGTTGAAGGAGAAGTCTGGTACACCAAAGCTCACCTTGATAGCGGTGGGGTCGTCTACGAACGTCTTCACGCGCCTATACACAGGTCCCTGAGCGACAACATCAGATCATTACTAGGATTTTGCAGGGATTACCGAGTGCACGTACAACTGGAACTTGGAATGCCATCTTTGTTACGACCGCCAATCTGCGGCGTCAATGCGTTTTATACAGGGCATCGTCACACTCGTTACATCTACACTCAGTCGACTCACGGAAGCCACAGCAGGGCTCTTGACCCGAACATCGGACGCGACACTAGCACGACGCACAGAAGGACAACTTTACCACGGCGGGAGACCCGCGGAAATGGGAGCCACGGGGTAAGGACTGCAGAAATAGTATATGGTAAGAAACGACGGCGGTATTCGGACTCACCACGAGCGTAGGCACCTGCGAGATCTTGATCCTCTGCGACCCACGGACTTAGCGGACCGAGAGAGCGGTGACAGACTAGGCACGGCGAGTGAACCATGTCATGCGACGCTCGGACTGACAACGGCCGCAGAGTCGAACATACTAGGCTTCAGACCAGCGTATCGGCCCCTCCGACTTCTGACGGCTCCGGCTACATATGACGGTAAGTCCAATGCATGTGGAATGTAGGCAACAGGCACCTTGAGATGCGGCCTTCGGACTCAACCTGAGCGTGCCTGAGATGACATCGCATGACCTCATCGAGATTGTTTGCCTCCGGGTCCGACAGCGGGTGTGTCAATACCTCGGGGAGACCCAGGGATCGGACATGTCTACATAGTAATGGCCTGAGTGAATAAGGAATTAGATATGCAGGATACGTGCTAATTTCTGACGCACCGCGCAAGACTTTCCAGGGGCCAGACTCAGATGCGCACGAGTCCTCGATGTCCGGTCGCTACCAGGACTAGAAGCCGGCGCGGCGCGGCGTGGAGCTGGCGGTGACAGACCGAGGTTCATAGAATAGACGACATTTGCGTTCAAGACCAGCTATCACGGGGCGATTGAAGTTATGTCGGACCTCTGCGTACTAGTAACGTGAGCCGGATCTGGGCGCCTGGGCCTGCCGGCCTCGGGATTGACGGCCCGGTCACACGCTGCAACTTGGTACGCATGGGCGCAAGGATTATAGGCTCGCTGACGGCTCGGATCCGAGTCACGAACGCGTTCAAGTTCAAAATAATTCCGTAGTCACAAGTCCTTTCGAATTACAAACTCTCGTTTACAGCTGAGAAGCCCATACACCCCGCTGCTCGTCCAGGAACCAACGCCACGAGTCCTCTCGCAACGTGGACACAAAAACCCAAGACGCGCACGGATCGCGCCGTGTCCACGCCGAGTTTCCTAACACAAGCGTCCGCAGGAGCGGTCTCTTACCGCAATGGTCTATGATCCAGCCCTCCATGGCCTTCATCTCCTCCCAGTAGTCGCGCCAGAGCCAATGCGCATTGACCCCAAACATCTTGAGAGAAGCACCGGCGTGTGGTTGGTCATTGAAGAATTGCACGACCGTCTAAATAAAAAGATCCTTGAGACCAAGCCATCTGAGAGTATCCTCAAACACTCACCGCCATGACGTCCGCAGCAATGTGGCTTGATACTTTGACAACTAACTCCTCGAGTCCCGGGAATGATGCTAACATGCTTCGCACCAGGCCATTGAACGACGCTTGCGAACCATGCCACGTGAAAAAGAGACGGCGAAGGGTGGTAGGTTTCCATGGCGGATCAGCGCGAAATAGCTTCGAGAGGGTCTCGTGCGTACTTGAGTATTCAACGATTAAATTCACGATGGAACGACGACGCATGAAAGCCTCGGCAATGGCCACGTGCGAGGACCGGATGCTGTCGAGGCAGGGAAGGTATCGCGGGTCGGCGGAGACTTCGTCGTATATGAGATTGCTCGTTTCGTTGTTGATGAGGAGTCCGCGACGGAAGATGTCGAGGATGAACGGGACCGCTTCCCGCGTGACGTCGAGTCGGAGGTGTCGCAACTTCATGGCGCAACGAAGGGCTTCCGTCAGGAGGGTGATGGCGCGAAGGTCAGCTCCTAAGCCCCATGAAGAGTAGCTGAGCGTGATGAGATTGTTGGCGTTACAGAGGAAAGGGACGGACTGAGCAATGGGCTCAAGTGGGCGGATGAGAGATTGTAGGAGCAGGAATGGACGGAGGTCATGAGGAACTCGATTAACCCATTCGGGAGGATAGACGATAACTTCAATGTCGCGGTAGAGTAGCGGCTTGACTGACGCATAGAAGTTCTTGCAGGTGCGCGTCAGGGCAGCGCGGTCTGGCGTCTCCACAAGGCGTGCAATTACCAGCACAACGTCTGGCGGAAGGGTTGGGCTAGTCGACGCCGCACGAGAAAAGGCGGGAGCCATCTGCGAGATAAACACGTTTTTAGTACTTGAAATGGACTTTCTCAAGCGCATGCATACCTCCTCTGGAATCGACTATCGAAGTATGGGGTGTCAGCGCCGACCCTGCTTGCATGGTATTTATGTTTGCTCAGCGTACAAAGGTTACCGGAATGCGATGGATGCATACTCACAAGAAATGGCGAGCCAGTGTGGATAGAGCCGGGCGGTTCTTTGCGAGAACCGCACAGTGCTACGTCATTCCGTGGTGTAAGCAGCGAAGTTGTGCCGATCTTCGCATTTCTGATCTGTGCCGGTGCCTAAGGCCGTCCGAGCACCGGCGTCGGCCCGGATTACTATCGTTCTTCCTTGTCTGCCCACGAGGTAAGGCCCCGCATTGGATGATGTTGCCGGTTCGCGGATGCAATTTCCTACGCTAAATCTGGGCGGGGGGTCCACGGGGAACGGCGACACCCGCTAAGTCGCGCATGCCAGGTACGCCGCCTACCGGTGCTAGACGCTGGAGGTGCCGTAGCCTCGAAGCAAGAGCGTGGGCGTACTGAGAACTGATGAGTGACGTAATCAAACAAAGTAGGAACGCCTTACCGAGTAGTGCGAGCCCCATGTGCGGATGTCTGGGATCTCGTCAGAATCGCAGAGGAGACTTGACAACCTGATGTTTAGCCAAACCACTCGGAGTCGGCTCCCTGGGTCTAGCCTGAGTGTTCGGCCACCGAGCATAGATTGATGGTCAGGGGAAATCGATAGAAGCAAGAGCTTAAGATGGACGTACATCGTGCCCCGTGAACGACGTTGCCCACCATGTCGACGCTTGCCAATGCGATGTCCGCCCCCTACAGCGTCGGAGACGTGTAAGTAACTCCGCTCTCTTCAAATTCCACGGAGTATAACGAGTACTTGCTAGGTCTTACCGGGCGCACGCCTGTTTCCGTGACGTGCCGTTCACTACGCTCACGGGACACCAAACAACGTCAAGGTTTGAAACGGCGACGGTCGAATTCGTGGAGCTGCAGACCGCGAGCGTACCCCTGAAATCGTACTGTGAGTATTGATTCGTTCTCCGATTAGATGACCTGATATTCACTGAGAAGAAGGGAATCTGAATGTGTACTTGGGCAACGCGTCGCATCCCACCCTCTTTGTCCCCCTATGCACTGCCGACTGGATTACCGGTTCGCAGCAGGTGCGTCGGTCATGCTCTGAGATTTACGGCGCCGAGACTCGAGTCTGATTACGCCTCAGTATCTGAATTTAATCGTATTTAGTACGGGCACAGGCCGCGAGCAAATCGCTCACTGTCTGATACTCACTGATACCAAGTATTTCTACGATATCTTACAGCTTTGCGCGAGCATTAAGATGTACTTCCATACGATCCTAGAACTTACGCCTATGTAGCACGGAGCTACCAATTCATCGCTTTCCCGTTCCGCTACGACGAAGACTTACGTAGAGCTGGCGAGAGAAGACGTGGCATTCGAGGGTCTGCAGGTTACAATGAAGAGTAGAGAACATACGAGCTACGCCGTTGTCAAATTACGCAGATGGTTCAGCCTTGAAGAACTTATCGCCTTCACGGCCAGGAGGCTTCGATATGGTGATCTCGAGCCATCTAACGAAGACGTAAGGACGCGCAGGGATTATAAAAGCGAGAACCGTACCTTCGCACAACGGCATGGATCAAGGATATTTCCGGACGGGTGATGTTTATGACACGACTCCTGCAATACTGTGCACGCTTGACGACCACGATGCTACCGCGCCAGTCAAGAGAAAACATACGGTTGACGGCTTCGTTGACGGGAAGCGACATATACCGACGTTGTTGCGCACGAGAACCCTGTGCGCGATCAAGGAATAAGATATCATACCCATTTATCAGACGGCATGTGGTCCCTGGAAGGGACTCGATGGAAACGATCTTCGGTTTCTTCCGGAACCACAAACGGACGTCTAGGTCTTCCGACCATGGGGGACAGCCGCAGTAAGGATCATAGTTAGGCGAGGTCGGTACGAGGAGTAAACGTGCATGCGTGGAGTCGCTCTTGTACACGAGGGCGTAGAACGCACTGTCGACAAGACGCTGCGCACCGTGCATTAGTGCCTGGAAAGCGTCGTGCAACAAATGCGTACCTGCTTCACGAACCATCTGATACGATCGTCATGCGACCGCAAGGGACGCTCCCGAGTTAATACCATTGACTGGCGATCTTCCTGTAAACACCGGTGAGAGACATTCCGGCCCTTGATTCAGCAGCGGCATACCTTCTTCTCGATTGGATCTGCCGCATCGTTCGAGCAATCTTCTTCCATGTTGGTTCGCGAGTGTTTCAATAACCAAGCACGCGTACTCAGGTCGTTTAAATCCTGTAGAAATGCGTTCAGACGGACAACCGAGCATTCTTCCTCACAAACCACATTCCGAACTTCGCACAGTGTACGCACCGACGATCGGCTTTCGTTTTAGAAAGCGGGTCTCAGGCACTTTTCCGCGTGGCTCGTGCCTGAGCTGGTTGCGAGGAGTGGACTTGATGGTTCTTCCGACATCATGCTGACAAGTGCGAACAACGGATTCAACGTCAGCTCGAACGAACGAAGTGACGGGCTTGCTCCAACCTCGATGTCACTTCTGCCCATTGAACCCTATTCCTCCCATACCACGGCAGCGATGGCCGCGCGGATGTTCTTCGCTTGCAACCATGCAGAATTTGCGGAGCTGCAGGAAGAGCAGGCTGACGGTACTGTGGCAGATGGGACGTGGTGTCTCGCTACAGTAAGCATCACTGAAATCAAGGACGAGAAACGTACGTGCTCAACTTCAACCCCCGGCAAATTCTCCTCACTCTATACAGGATGGCTGGTCGTCCAAATCCCCTCCCAGCCATTCCCGAAGATCTGGAGAGTAGTCGATGAGGATTGGATGATCGGCCATAGCGAGGTTAGTGAACGAGCCATTTTCTGCTTGACTGCTGACTCACTACTATCTATCGAAGCTGTACCTCACAATCGTCATGCAAGAAGCCGCCACGAAGGGAGTTATACACAAGCTGCGCTTCAAGTCCAAACAGGACTTCTGGTCTTGCTTGGCCCACATGGCGTTCGCCCGAAAGATCAACCTTAGCAGTCGTCTTAGGGACCAAGATATGGCTGGTGTCGAAGGGAGTTCTGTTGCGACGATATGATGCCTATGTGCTAGTCAAACGTTCGTTATATGTACATACTCCGCCTACCGACAAGTTACACGCCCTGTGTACTGTATGAATGTCCTCACGTCCAATGCTGATCAAGATTGGATCGAGCGACGCCAACTTGGGTCGCTGCGTGCCTATCACGCTACAGATGAAGAGACCTATCAGTACTCGTAAGCTAGAACGCAACTAACCTACCGGTATTCCTCATAAAACGCACAGACCTGAAGTGAAGAGTGGGTTGGAGTTCTGGGACGATAGCCCATCCCGCTTGGACCTGAGATAGCAACTAGTGCATAGACCGACAGAGTCGTTCGGTGGAATTCAAAGTCCGCTTGTACACGTCCAAGAAGCGCCCAGCTTGCCGACGGCCGACGGCCGCACCTGACGAGCGGACTTGGAAAGCGCTCCAGCACTACGCGTGTCCGCACTTCCGCTCATTATCGTCAACTATTGTGTTCTCATCCCAGCAGTGCGCGCAACCTGTGAACTCTACGGCCCGGCAACATGGCACCTGGTCAAGAATGGCGTCCATCATACACGTTTTTGACTCCTCGCCCTTGAGTAAGTCTGTCCGATGTTGCGCATATCGTCACCATGCCTAGACCGACTTTGCCTTTCTAGTGGAGCGACCGGTACACGAAGCCCAACGCGGTCCTCAGAACGAAAGAGTGAAGGCGCACTGGCTGTAGATGCCCTCGCAACGGAGGAGACTTGGGTTATCTGCGACGCAAGGTTCCAGGTAAGTCTCAATGCTTCCGAATACGAGACGTTCGGCTCACATTGTTTAGTCGCCCTGCCGGTCATGTTTGATCGTACGTGGACCTCTTCGTATGTCGATATTTTACGGCCCTCCGCAGGTAGCCAATCCTACAAAGGGACGTTTGCCCTGAAGCCTCCAAACGGGTTTTGTGCCGCAGCGCGATTGGGGCGAGTAGGAAGCGTCACGCCAGTTCGCGCCTTCTCGCTGCATCTAGCGCTGTGGAAGGCATTTCATTCCTCTGGGTACGTCCCCCCATTACGCTTCAGGAGTTTGCTTCCTTAACGCCAATGTGATCGATGCACCGTTCCTCCAAGGCAAGTTCCTTTAGACTGATACTAGGGGAAACGACCGTTGACCATCATCGCCAGCGCTGCCATATGCATGTGACGCACGTCTAGTGTTCTGAAGTGATTACGACCCCTCGCGTACACCTCAACGCCTCCGGCGATCTTCTCAACATGCGTACACGATAAATTACCGATCAGCTGAATCTCCTCCGCCCACCCTGGTTCACGTTATCCCCCACTCATTTCCTAGCCCCTACTCGTTGTCTTAGGCCTTCATTTCTGTCAACTTGCTTCCACTACTCTACCCCCTGGAGGTTTGTCGTTCGTCCGTTCGTAATCGAGCGAAGGATGATTTACCGGTCTCGTACCAGCTTTCGCCCCAACGCTGCTAATGCACTTTTCCACAGGGCCATGTCAGCTGTTGCGCACGACTGTGTGTCTTAGGCGGACATCCGTTCGTCATCGTCATCGTCCTCGGGTACATGGACACATTGACCCATCCTCGCAAAGACCCAGGTGATGGTGCGTGATATGAGGGCCCCCAGCATTCGTGCTCCCCTCATCATCCGTCCTACGGCCAGGTGCGCTTTTGTCTCCTGCACGCATACTACGTCTTTGGTGACTACCACCTTTATGCTATTGTCAGGCCTTTTCGCGTCCCGTTCTGTTTTGAGTCTCCCTCCCCGCCTACCGATGTACTACTGTACTCTCATATCTCATACGTCTGACTATTGTCTAACAATGTGAGAATAGCGGTGGCGTCCATGTCTGTGCCCTTGCCAGGCAGGCCTGACGCAGCCTGTGCCACGCCGCCACATGGCCATTGCAGGCGCACGGCGACACGCTTTCGGAATCCTATGTCGTCTCAATGTACGCTAGAGTATCTCCTGTATCACAAACTCGTAAGGTATCTGTTTGAAGCGCACAACTGTGTCCCCAGGCGTCGCATGTCGAAGACCTTTGCGCGAAGGGAGTTCAGCCTTTGCGAGAGGTGGCGACGCTTTTGGGCGTCTGTTCATTGATCGCGTCGTTCTCCCGGCGCTTGACCGATGAACACATTTAGTCAGCAACAAACGTGTCTATTCCTCTTGGTCCTAATGACTGAGTGATCGATTGTACGTCAATTCAACTCCAGTGCGTCTGCTCAAACCTATCAAGGCAAGCAACTGCCTCATCAACCATCCCTGCCATATGACGACAGTGGGCTGTCATTTGAGAGTTGACAGTGTTCATAGTGTTGACTTCTTGAATAGTCCGTTTGAAGACCACTATATGTCCACCAAAGTGGTTATCGGCCACCTCCGCTGCAATTGGTTTGATTGCATCATCTAGTCCATCCATATATCAAGATCTTAAAGCATTAACACCATAGATGGTGCAAACTTGCCTCCTTCAACAGAAATATAGACAACCGATGAGTAATGTTGAACACCCGTGTCGTGACGAGTGGTACTGGAAGATGATCGGTAAGATGATTATACTGTGTACACCATTCTGTCAATTAACTCACATGAAAAAGGAGTCAGTGGAGCTACAGATTTGATCCATGAAGTTGAAGTTGCACAAAGCTTTACTTGGATTCGAGTCAAGTGTCGTGGACGTTTGAAATCAAGGGCAGCTTGAAGCGAGATCATGTGCCAGTAGGGGTGCCGTTACACTTATAAAAGAGAAAATTTGCTGTGCAGATAGAAAGCTTGCTTCACTTTAAAACTTAGGATATTTTTGCCAGATGAGAGCAAGGATTTTATACACTAGTTGCAAGTTGCACACAGCTCAACGGGTCCTCTAAGATTGCATCACTCAAGAGTTAGTTGCCCCCACAAATCATCTTAAGCTCTATCAGGTATACATAATCATTACAATGAGATAGTAAAAAAGTAAGTCTCCATCACAGAATTCTACACAGGGCTGTACTCTGCCTGGTGTTCATCTGAAATGTCATAAGAGCAGGAACAGGCGTCATGCGATACTCCTATTAATGGTTGAGTTTGTGGTCACTTTAATTGTCATATTCACATACCAGGCACAGGATGATTACTATCGGGAAGCCGTCCTGGCTGTTGAAAGGCCCACTGCATAACCCTCGACCAAAGGGTCTGGGTCTTGTCGATGCCGAGGTAAAACTCGTAGGGAACGGCCACACTGACAATTGCTGGCGATCGGAGATGCTCCACCAACAAAATGACCCGTGTCTCCTGATACTCCGCAACCTTCACCACACGGCCAAAGAACCGCTGCTTGTCACCATTGATAACAAGCCAGCACATCTGGCCGACGCTGGGCATAGGGCAGAGATTGGCAGCCCCACGGACTAGGTGACGTTCGTATTGCCCATCGATTGTGAGCTCCAATTGGTAGAGGGGAAGAGCGGGAGGATTGAAGAGAAGGTGGGTGCAGCCTGCACGTGTGACCACAGGAACACGGGGAACATCCTTGTCAGTGAGGTCTTCGGGGAGCATGAAGCGGATGACGTCGGGGATGGTAACAGAAGGCCTGAACATGATGGTCGGAGGTGATATGGTGTAGCGCTCACACGTAAATCCTGGTTCTGAATCAAAGATCTCTGAATGATTGCCGAAAGAAAGGCCTAGGCCTCACAGTGATCTTTGCGTAATCTTGAGAACTTGTTTACGTCACCACACTAAGGCCACCAGAACAGGTGGTAGTATTGCTGCTTGCCAGCTTTCCTTACATAGGCGATATTTTAATGAATGAGACAGGTTACCAAGATGAGCAAGGATCCTATGGGCTAGTAGTGTGGTGGTATGCTGCACCACCATGATGCATTGGATATAGCAACCGGTGATATCCGTATCAGTGGGCTGCACCATATCACACACACCACGCTCTACTACTCATCTGTTCTTCTTACTTGTAAGTATTTCCCAAGTTCAGCACTATCTGGTAATACCTGCTGTACATGTTTTTAATTTACAACAGAGGGAGTATTTTTACGATCAAAAGGTAGAGTGTGATAACGCACAGTCTCACCACCCAAACACGTATCAGTGACTCTATAGAAATACTCAATGATGGTCGCAATCACTGACATGTCAAGCCTTTTGATTTTAAGGGTAACAAATAGAGCTGTGATGCAAGGGTTGTAGAGATGAGATGTTTGAACACAGGATACGTGCAACCACAGGTTGTCCAAGAGCGCCTAAATGTCTCATGGGTGCGCGGGGGTTGAGTCCCCATGATCAAAGTCCATGAATCTACGGACGTTCCGGGCCGGAGCGGCCTTGACCCTGCACACTCCACTATAAAAGGCGGTTGTGGCTGTCCGAGTAGTACCGTGGGCTGTGGCGGGATTTGTCGTGAAATTGTGCCGTTGCTCCGATGCTCTATAATGGTCAAGCAACACGGCTTTTCGATGGTATCTACGGAGGACTAATAGAGAGAGTGCTATTCTCTCTGCTGTCACCTCTTTGTGGGTGATGTCAGCGCATGGCCGGCGGGCCGGTCCGAGTCGGCAAGGGCCAGTCAGCAGCTGCCAGCGTCGGGGGGCCGGTGTCCGGAAGGAGGGTCGCTGGCGTGATCGAAGGGAAGACTCCGGTCAGAAGCGCCCACGTGCCGTGGACAGCCGGCCCGGGTGCATCGAACTGTGCCTGAGGCGTTCCGGTTTCGTCGGGCCCTTGCGTCTGCAATACGCTTACTCCTCCACATAATCCCCTCACTTTCGCACCACCTAGCCAGCACACGAAGTCGACCCCTGCCTTTCGCCGCGCCCATAGGTAGACGAGATTAGCGCTTAGGCTTATAAGAGGACCAATAGCGGCCGGTCACAATGCGAGCCCCGCCCCCACGCGCGCACTCACAAGTAGTTTCGATGCAGACCACGCATACGGTTGTTTCGGTCGAGATGATCCGTGAGTCCCACTATCCTCGCTCGTGCCTCTCTTCCTGCGCGCCCACCTTGTTTTGCTGCCTTCGGCCGAGTTGAGCTTACACCTTCTGTCCACAGCTCAGCCCCCCGAGCCATTACCGGCCCTCCGATTCTCAGTGAGTCCCCAGTTTACTATGCTGCGTCAACAGATTCCGTTGATACTACCTTGCGGTTATGTAGTAGCCGATTGTGACATGTAAGGTACTGTATGGTTCTGTCCTGCCCCACCTACCGCTTTTGACGCGTTCGTTAGATCTAGTAGTGCTAGTCTCGATGATCGTCCCAACGCCCTGTGCCCGTTTCCATCGCCTGTATCTAGTTAACTGTCTCTATCACAGCCGATCATCGACTATCCGTCGCCCGTGATCGTTATAAGTCAGTAGCTGTGTGTCGCAGAACACCTTTCAATGTGCATTAGTAAATCACGAGCAATGGCCTGCACAGTGATGGCCCTTATGTGTGCTTATATGCCTCAACGGCATTCCTTGTCTTGCGCCCTTAATGATCAGAATAAGGGTAATAAATGCTCAAGGCGTCCGGGTAAGGTGGTAAGGAGTAGTTCTCTTCCGCCAGGTCTATACACGCGCCAGGAGGTATCTGAAGCCGTCGCCTTCATGTAGCATATGGAGAATATATTTAGACGGCAGACGCGACTCGGACAATTGTGCTGAGAGATATCAGATATACATTTGACGGAAAAGAGATAAGAGAAGTTCTTAGAGACGGGAGCGTGAAGGAAATCGGCGCATACAGGACCATAGTCGGGACATTAGACCCCAAAGAGACGACCAACATTGTCGAAATACTTGTGTTTCGCTGCCAATTCGAGAGTCGTCCTCCTGCTAAAGTCAAGGCAAAGCAGTTGAAGCAGCAGCTGGTGAAGAACCCGATCGTAAACGACTGCCTGTGGAAATGACATGAGCTGTAAGGACGGAATGTACCAATCGACGATACATACGGAGAGAGACCGAATGCGCTGGAGTCGGCGAGAATTAGCACCATGCCGCCCGCGCGCGGTACCCGAGGCATCATCGGACCGAATCTGCACTACAACTTGGCCTCCATTGAAAGAGAAGTTGCCTGGGTATTTCTCCTCCACTTGACGAGCGAACGGCTCCGGGAACGGACCAACAAGCCGCTCCATGACGATAAGAAGTTCATGATCTGTGACAACATCACGAGGTATCACGCTCCTTCTGAGATACATCTCGGCGATGATACAACCGATGGCGAACACATCCACGCCAAAGCCCCACGGGAGTCCTGTGCACGAATGTCAACGAAGCCCGTCGTAGATGCAGCAAGGATCATACGTACCGAGCGAAATTTCCGGAGACCGATACCCTAACGTGCCCACGCACATCGGAGGAAGGGGAAGAGAGCGCACGTCGACTGAATTGCCCAAATCCAGTATACATACCTGCGCCGTCTTGAGAACTGTCTACGCTGGATAAGCATAGACACACAAATGATGAGACCGGCACGACATAACACATACCTTCTCTCTGAAACCGAACACCGGGTCGAGTACGTGAACGACGGTGGTGTCCCGGAACCGAAGACCTATGTTGTCGGGTTTCAAATCTGTGTGGATAATGTGCAAGGAATGGAGGTCTACACAGGGAAGCACGATGCGTGTTGAGAAAATTGGAACGGTAGAGTTCCCGGTCTGTGACTCACACTCGACGCCCTTCACTAGCTGGTACGATATCTCCATGATATGCCTAGCAGGGAGGGGCATGAGGGTGGGTTTGAATCCCTTCAGGACGTCGAAAAGGGTGCCATCACAGAGATCAAAGACGATATAATGGAATCCTGTGTGTTCTCCACAGTCTGAGACTTGGGCGAACAACCTGAATCAACGCATACGTGAGAACACATATCGAGAATGAGCGCAAGAACACTCACTCCGTATGCGGGTTGCACCCGGCCAAAAGCTTGCGATATACCTCCTCTTCGCGACCCACTGGAAGTTCGATATCCCGCCGCTTGTGCAAGAACTTGATCGCGACGCGCCCGCCAACGATTATGTCATCGGCCTCGACAACGGTGCCAAAGCCTCCATGGCCTAGCTTTGAGTAGAGGCGGTCTGTAAAACGGAACCGACACGTTGTGAGTTGTTGTTAAATGCTACGGAAACGAATTGGCTTACATCGTCCCGAGACAATATCACCATTCTTAGTTTGACAAGCGATGACTTGACGGGCTCGGGGCGATGGGCTGCTGTCGGGAATCGAACTGTCCGTGATATTGGAGCCGGAGCTGGGATCCGTAAGAGATAGTCCTGCGTCCAAATGACCGGAGGACTGTGGATCAGTTAAGAGAACAGGCGTCTTCAGCGGAGCTAGAGGCAGGCGTCCCACTCTGGGGAATGGAGCACCCTGCGAGGACAGCGGCTCTGTAGCTACATGCGGCATGAGTCTCATCCGGTCTCGGCAGCGAGAATAGGGATGCGTTCACCTGATTTGGTGCCGGCGAGTGGTCGCGACTTGATCTGCGATTCGTTTAAGAACTGACGACGACGTCTGGGAATGGGGCGTAGGATGGGAGGCATACTCAGTTCGATGATGGCGGCTCAGTGAGATCTGAAGGTACTTAACAGTGCGAGAGGGAGGTTCACCATGCCTAATTCTCGTAGACGATCGAGGCCGACGAAACGGTGGACTGAAGTCCGGTTGTCGCTAGCGGGACGTCGCGAGTGCGATATCGCGGGCCCGATCGGATCTCATGAGCCACTACGTCAGTCCGACGTCCGGGCGCGAATAGGCGCCTAAATTCGCCTCCTCTCCTGGTGAACGCCACGACGCAGGAACGGTACGGTACGTCTTTACTTCCGCGACGATCTGATATGTCTGAAGACTCACAGATCAAGATTCGATCTCATGTGCGATCACACGGGCCGAATCTGTTTTGCGAATCTTGGTTTCAAACGGTGTGGTAGGGCACAGAGAAGACGTCCTGGCGTTGGGAAAGGGACATGCACACAACAGTACGTTCTCTGTTCATCCCTGCTACTTAAACTGGACCACGTCCTCCAGTGCTGACATACCATTTACCTTCTCGTTGACCCCCCTCCATGTCCTCCAACGCTGCTCATACCTCCACTGACCCGGACACCGCCCGTGCCGCGGCCCCCATCGATCCCGACACTGCTTGCACTGCGATCACCATGGATTTCGACACCGCTCGCGCCTATTCCGCCTCCTCCGTTGACCCTGACACCACCCGCCCCGCGCCCGTCAATGACAATGGTGACGCCTCCGACACCGCTGTCGAGGAACCCGGCCCCAACATAACCCCTCCTACGTTCGTTACGGAGGTTGGTCGAGGACCTCGGGTAAGCCCTCACTCTGCGCATACGCGATCCATGCATTTCCTCAACAACTCCCTTCTATAGTTACTCATGCTGAAGGCGTTTACCATCCCGTTTGGTGCACCTGCAGCGTTGCGGAATGTTCCCATCGAAGTCATCATGGGCGCAAACAATGTGGCCCATTGCAGCCTCAATCTGTACGGACTCTGGTCTATTCGCCCCGGTATGGTTGGCCTTGAGTGCCTTCGCGTGCTTGGGCCGAACGGACGATTGGAACATTTTGATGTCTACTTCCTTCTCCCCTTCAACGCTACCCAAACCAATCGGGCCCTTCGATCCCTTCCGGGTTGTCCACGTTTTGCAGCGGAGTTCATTGTTCTGCGCAAGGACGGGGAGAGCAGGCGTCTGATGAACATGCGGCTGGATTCAGACGATCGAGCGAGGGCCGAGGCTGCGGTCACTAGGTATGTGCGTCACTATCCTCCCTGATGTCTATCTCACATGTTCTACCAGGGTTGTGCGCGACCTTCTTGGATTAACGCCTGGGAGCACCAGGCCCTCGACGAGTTCGTACTACATGCGTCCTTTGTACTAATGGAATTGCATCACAAGAACGATGGCGTCCTCTCGAAATCGGCGTGGGTCATAATTAGTTAGCGCGAGCCCGTCTGTATTTCTTCGAACACTATGCTAGTCTATAT
Source organism: Grammothele lineata (assembly GCA_002150815.3). Classification (NCBI taxonomy): domain Eukaryota; kingdom Fungi; phylum Basidiomycota; class Agaricomycetes; order Polyporales; family Polyporaceae; genus Grammothele; species Grammothele lineata. Next base: position 208,155 of record NDFF03000120.1, on the reverse strand, counting down.
CCGAGCCTCTTTCGTCCATATTCCTCCCAAATATAGTGCTATTCATCGACTTGAATGTGAACCAGTGCTTGATGTGCCTAGGAATGCTAGCCCTCGTTGGTCAGATTGTACCGCCCGCAACTCGAGTATCTCGTCGAAACGCCCACGAGTGGATTGTAGAGCTGTGACGTCATGTTGTGCGGCGCCGGTCTCGCAGCCCGTCGCTATTGAATAGGCGCTGGAGGTGGGAACAGATCCGAAAGATAAGATAATGGTACTACGCCACAGCGGGCTTTGAATGCCTGGCAGTCGAGGAGATATCGACTTCGAGCACCTACCTTCCGCCCGCCCGGACATAGACAAGAGTCCTGCTACCAAAAAAATCAGAAAACGAAGGAGGCCTGTATGTGGCGCTCTTGAAACCAGACCCTGGTAAGCTCTGCCAGATGGTCTATACGCGCTAATTCATCTCGTAAATCCTGTGATAGACGGCTACACACCTTGGCGGGAGAGAATGGGCGCATAATGAGGACTCCCTGGAGGGATGTTAGCCTAGAAAGCATCATGTATACCCCCTGCAGTGTAAGTGCACTGTCCAGATCAATTATTGCACGTGTAATGGTCCTGCCCTGACTCTTGTAGTCCGTGTAGGCATATGCTGGTAGAATTGGGAGCTGAACCCTCGACACGCGAACGTTCTTTGACTCGCCATTGACAGACATCGCACACATGAATTGTGATCGCTGCGGGAACACGGGAACGACGTCCTCGTCCAGCCAGTTGCATACTCTCCCTGCACCCGGAACTCGCACGTACGCCACGACGGCATGTGCTACGCCGTCCACGACTTCATATATTACTTTAACAAGCTCCCCCTCTGCTCCGTTCACGAGGCGTTTTCCAAACGCTATGTTTTCCTGAATCATGACTTTCATACCCACGAATACAGGTAGCGCACCGAGGGCATCGTGAGTCGTAGTCGAGGATAACGACCACAGGCCTCGTCGACGCTCACCGCTCACAGGCTTTCGATCAATCGTATCTCTCGAATACATCGTCACTACACGCTTTCCGCGGTCCTTGGCCTTTTGCGTGATAATGCGGGCATTCAGCGCATCCCGTAGCTGCTTTGTACCTACGATGACAGGTGCGTCTCTGAAGTCTCTGAGCGAATCAGAGTCTCGCTGATGCACTCTCTCCAAAATACGCCCGTATATGATCTCCAAATCGCTGGGTTGATGGCGAGTAATGTCCGGGCGAGCTCTGCCTTCACCCACTCGTACGCGTGTCAGTAAGTCCGCGTACACAGGATCGGAGCGCTGACGCTGATTCTTCGTAAGTTTCACCACTTTCTCGACCTGTCTCCATAGATAAATTCCCTTCAGATTGTTTACGCCGGTATGATCCCTGATTGCCTGTAGCCCTGGGTCATTAATGTACTTATGGCTATACAATGGCGCCTGCAATACCGGCTTCAGCTGTCCGAAATCCCCAGTAAATATCATGTTAACGCCCCCAAACGGCCTAAGAGCTGACTCTCCCCTATCGCTTTTTGCCTTTTGTAGACGACGTGCAACCTCCGCTAAGAATCGAGCCCCAATCATTGATACTTCATCAATGACGAAGTACTTTACCGGTCGCCAAAGCTGCCTGAGCTCTTTCCAGGTCATTGGGCCTTCGCCCGGTATCATGAGGAGCGAATGGACCGTATAGCCACCAACGTTCAATGCCGCCGCACCTGTTGGCGCTCCGACCAAGATCTCCTGTGACTTGCCTAAGAGTGCGAACAGACGCAGCATTGCGTTGATCACATGGGTTTTACCAGTACCACCAACTCCAGAGATGTACATGAGCAGCTGACAACCGTCTTCCGGGGTTTTCAGGTGTTCTGCTACTATCCTGAAGGCCCTTTCCTGCTCCGCATTGCTACCAAGCCCCATCTCCTCCACGACCTGTTCAGTCAGCATATCTATGGTGTCTTCCGCCTGTTCAATCACTTCTGGACGAGGTGCGTCCCCTAACGTATCCCACGTAACTGACTCTTCAATTTCTCGTACGTTTTCTCCGTGCCTTGGTCGTCTACGCTGAGGGCCACTTGTATGTTCCTCATCATTCTTACGCTTAGGACGACGATCCCCCTTCAACGATGCCATCATGGACTTTTCTAGATCAAGACGTACTTTATCCGCGCCGACTACCTCCCGTATGTTCGGATCGGTCGAGTGGCTATCTGACGCGCCCTCGATGTGACCATTGGCTTCGTCAATACCAAAACACGTGTCCAGCAGCTTGCGCGTACGTTCTCCGACTACAGCGTCTAATGCCACACGCGACGACTCAAAATCATTCAGGTTTTCGTACATGTTATGTGCGTCAGGATTGTCGAACAACTCATATTCATCCTCCTCCCCAGTACCATCATGAGTTGGTGCGTCATCTGCCACTAAACCGTCCCTCACGAATGCTAACGCCTCAGCTCGGCGCGTCTTCCTGTCAGTATCACGAGCATCACGACACTCAGAAAGCACGTTCATGTTGGCGATGATTCTCATATGCTTTTCAGATATTCCATGCTTCAGCCGCTCGTACGCTGCCGTCCAAGACTCCGATGCGGCTTTTAAATCACTGGGCTGCCGCCATGGTACGAAGAGGATCAACATCATCCGCGACCACATCTCTTTCTCTTCCTCGCTTCGGTCCGACCTCGGTACACTGTTTCCCAGGATAACTGGCACTGCGTCGAAAAGCCGCTTGCGTAAATGGTGAGTGCTGTATTGCGTATGACTCCGTGACGAAAATAAACCTTGAGGAGCCCTTGGCCTGCCAGGTCGTCTCGCCTGCCCCGTCGCACCATGAATGTGATTCCCAGGACTATCTTCATCGTCTGAAGGTGCGTCTGCGACCCTCTCCAACATGCCTCTCATGTACTTGTTCTTCGTTTTTTCGACGGTACTCACGAACTCATATACAGACAAGTCAGCGAACGCACGGTCAAAGCAACGATAGACATAGTCCTGCTGCTGATTCGCTGCTGAGATCGCTCCGTTGTCCAGGGTAAGGACGAACGTCTCTTCGTGTCTGTCTACCATGGACTCATCATCAGATTTATCATCGCCATTACCAGATGCATTGACTTCAACGTCATCGATGTCAGCGTCGCGCGAGGTCGCAGCGCCAACCTGTTGGACGGATTGAGACTCTGCTCTACTTACACGGTCTTCTTTGAAGTGACGTTTAAAGAGTCTATCGAACGCGCCCCAATGTAAGACGCGAAAGACGTGGCTGGTATAGTGATCGCCGCCACCTACAAGGTAACTCATTACCTGCTGGTGCGAGATCTCCTGCTGAGACATCATTCGGTTAACAGCTGCCGTGAGTGCCCCACGCGAAGCTCGCTCATCGAACATCGTTGGGTATTTCTCATTCGTCTTCTGGATAGCGTATGTTAATGCACCAAGGCCGATTTCCGCCGATAAGGATGGCTTGGTGATATAATCGGTGATATAGTACAGTAACGCCTTTGCAGCCTCACCAGATCCTATGAATTTGGCGTCCATGTTGCACTGCATGAGGAAGGTCACGACGTCATTGTAGCTTGCAATGCGAGGGTGTAATCGACGCAACAGGATAGCTCCTGTCTCCGCATCAAGTTCCGTCTTCGCGCGAGTACTTCCGTCAATACGCATCCTACACAACGCATCCTTGCGTGCTTCATCTTTAGGTATAGTACCTTTTGGGATGTACTTGAAACATGTTTTGCTATGCTCATGCCAATTATACTCTTGCACTAGATCGGTCACAAAGGCCCGAAAAGCCAGCCGGAACTCATCATGACACCGGAAGGCACGAATTGATGGTGCAGGAATGGCGCCGGGATGGGGGTTACCTGTCACCCTAGCTCGTCGAGGACGAGGTAGCGGGCATCCAGGTTTTTCGACGACAACATCAACTGTACCTGGAAGCTCACATTTGATCACAGATTCCAACCATACGAACATTTTTTCCCTGTAAATGGCGGACGACTCCATATTATCGCGAAGCTGTTGCGGAGACGGGTGGCCATTTAGCCAGAGCAGCATATGGCAATGAAGCGTCCCGCGACCCTGCGCTTCCACCGTACCAAAGTAAGCTTGACATTTCCCGAACAAACCCCTCCCTGGACGTCCGTATCTCACGATTACATCGATAAAATTACTGATCATTTTGTGAAAGAACTTCGCACAAGCGGCCGGGTTCCGGGCAGCCATCATAGTACGATGAAACCTTGAGATCTCTTCACCGCGCAAATGGTCCTCGACATTGATCTCATGACCTGCGTACAGTCGTACAAGAGGATGATCTCTATCGGAAGGGTTCAAGGTGATGAATAATGTCGGTGTCCCCTCGTAGTTTATCAATCCACGTATCTGATTCCTCAACGCGATCTTATATCCATTAGAGCCAGGCAGGTCATGCGACGCCGTGTTTATCTTAAGGAGGAGTGTTGTGATGCGCTTCTCTTCGGGGTCAGTTGGTTTGTAGCGAGGATCTTCTTTATACTTCGCCATCATATGTTCGAGAGTTCTGACGTTCACTCGCATTAGCTCGGACACAAGTCTTTCGCGCCGACTGGATGGAACACGGAAGCTTACGGAATCGAACACGGCCTTTTTCTGACGGATGTTATAGTACACAAACGCAAAGTCAGGGTCATGTTTGAAAGGTAGGCCATCGACGGCTAATAGATATTTCAACTGCTGCTCGAGACTGAGTCGTTGTGGCCGTCGTTGGTCATAGAATCCGCCAATCCCCCATGGATCTAAGTGGGGAAATAACCATGTCAACAGATGCGGGTTCTCAAAGTCCGGTATGAATCGACTTCCTGCTTGCGATCTGATAAATGCGCCACCATTTAAACAGTGAGCGAGCGCGGCCATGGACATCTCATGGTGATTCATCGGCCCGTCATGAGTATCAACATACCCCACATTCTCGACAAGAACTTCTCCGCTCTCCGTCACACCTCGGTCCCGCTCTCCTGGTACATATGAATCTGTGGCACCTTCAACTGCATCGTTCATCTGGATGTGCCCGACTTCCATGGCACATAGAACGCCTTCATCAACGTTACCCATCTCTGGTTCGAATAGTGCCGCGAAGTTTGCTTCGCTGAATCCTCCGAATTCGCTGCATACCGCATAACTAGGGTTGTTCTCGGTAAGGAAGTTTATGATGGTCTTCACGGTGGACTTTCTCACAAGCACGGGTCGTAACTTTCTAATCGTCTCTGCAGTAGGTTGAGTCCGCCCTACGAAGACTGCGCATACAAGATCGCGAATGGTATCAGCGGATGGGGGAAGAACATTGTTTAGATGGGTCGAGGCTTGCGGGTGTACTGCAAGGTTGCCTCGCATGTACCTCTGCGACGTACGAGTGTCACGCACTTCCTTATCTCCGTCATCATCGTCGAAGTCTGGATCAACGTCTACGAATTTGTATGAGATTTTACTAGCGCGCGCACGGGAGATCAGCATCCTCTCGACCTGGGATGCTTGTTCAAAGGCTCGCCTGACTTCTTCCGGAAGCCGCTCATGCCCATAATACAGCCCATTAGCCAATGTGTACATTGGTGTTCTGTTTCGACTGAGGTCTGACATGCACTCGCTGCAGATGCGGAGAATTCCTGGATTCTGTCGATTCAGGAGCCCTTTGGGATGAAGGATAGCACCGCCGTAAGCTTCCCGATTGTACGATAGGGGGAGCACATGCTCTGGTAACGACGGGTTGCATAATAGGTGGAAATCGATTTTCTGGGAATCCACAAGTAAAATTCTCTGCGGTGGGGTACAACGAGCGCACACAGCACACGCTAGTTCCTTGAGGGCTATATCTGACATGGATTTTTGCCATTCTGCGATGATGGCACCTTGTAAGGCGTCATCGGCTACTTCGAGATGTTCCAACGTATCCTGCGAAACCGGCTCCTGATCAGTTACGGACCTGTCATCGCTCACAGCCGACTGGTCCACACCCAAAGTAGACCCCTGTGCTGTATCATTCGGACGCTGTGAGCGAGGCGTTTTCAGAAGGTCAAATATATACACATCAGACGGACAGCAATCGGTGCAACGATGTTTTTGGAGATCTTCCCGCACAAGATGTAATGACCTCCCACGGGCTATCGTCATCCCATGCCTCGAAGCCAGGTCCCTCAGTAGACCGACACGCCAGTAAGTGTACAACGTCAGTACGTCATGCAATGTACAATCTACTGTGAGCTGACCAATCCTCACAGGCAAGGTATGCACAGAACCCCGGTCGATCGCTTGCTGAAACTTAAATAAGACTCCAATATGCTGCGATGTAATCTGCCTAGGGACAGACCGCAATACGCCAAATTCTCGGATGATGTGTGTGGCGGGAAAACTCAGCTGTCCGCCTAACAGAATGAGATGGGTTGCGGGATTTTGGTTTAACAACACACATAGCGATTGTGAATGAACAGGCACATTCGGAATTACACAGTTGCATACGGGCAATACGAGCAAAACGGGCAAAACGGGCAATACGAGCGTTTGGAGCAGCAGCAAAGAACGGGCGGGTTGGGGCGCGTGGTCAGTGAGTGGTAATCACCAGACGAAAGGGAAATCGCGCACCTCCATCCGTTGAGGACGAAGCTACTGCTGGACTGACGTGAGAGCGTACATGAGACGCTGTCAAATGGACATTAGGCTATACGTATATCGTCGATTAATTGTGACTCACCTTCGTCCACCCTTGGCGAGTCCGAAGGCGCCCCAGATGATAATAGTGAATGGCGTGGCCCTAAAGTGAGAGGTGAAAGAATAAGCATGGTAAATGCGACGTCAAAGTCTACCCTAGCACTCACCCGATACGCTGGCACTATGACCGACAGGGTGAATCTGGGTCGCCTGGTCGAGGGTCTCGTGCCCTCCTGGAATCATCTCAGATCAGATATCATCAACCACCAGACATAGGCTCACCCATCACGATGACCGCAGGATCCAAAGGATGGACGGATGTTGCAGGAGCAGGTTCACGAGAATCCAGGTCCGAGTTAGAAACGGAACCTCCAGGCGGAGGGTGCGAACCGATAGCCGATGATCCCTCGCACAGAGACCCACGGCGACGTCGAATACGAGAGACGAGTTGAGAAAGTGAAACAGAGCTGTTTGACGGCATTATCTTGCTACGTCGTGAACGAGGCGCACTCTTGTATGTGGATGGCACGGTGCGAAGCCGGACCCGAGAGTCGCCCCGATGAAACGCATGTTGAAGTGCGAGGGCCGGCGCGCGATCATCGGACTCCGAAGACCGGGTTCGTGAAGGGGGTCACAATGTGACCCTTCACGTGATGAAAAGTGTGACCGTCACTGCAGCGTTATTTTGCCCCCCCAAGACCTGTCCTACTAGTAGTCCAGGAATGGCTCCATGATCTGTCCGACGGACCCCGCTGCTGAAACTGTCTAGTATGCACAAGTCCAGGTCATGCGAGTCGTGGGCTCGCGCGCGCTGCAACATGCGTGCCATGCAATTTTGCTAATGCATGATTTTCGCTGATGCATGGCTTGCCCGCGGCTCCCGGAATCCGACAACCTTTCCTGCAGCTGAGCCAACTTGCCTTACTTGCAGTAGTGACTGATCTCAACTTTCAAGTTTCGGATCAAGCTGGAATTACGAGATGTTATACACAAACTTGATTTCGTCTCTAATACAGATGTGAATCTATCTGGGGAATCTGGCGGACTAACTACGGGGAATGTACGAATCGACGCGTGCGTCGGCGGATTCGCCTCGGCACAATAGAACAATGCTGACGTATACTAAGCTGCACTATGATGTGATGTCATGAGACGGGGAGTCGTGCTGAATACGAGCATGCGAGGCAAGTCCGATGTGAGAACAAATGCAGTGCGCGTATCTACAATGCTCGAGCCTTGTGCTCGGCATGCTCTTCTAGTGGAGTAGGAAGCGTTGATGAGATGTTTCGACTGTGGCGCTGGCCAGATATAGGCGACGAGGCTGTTGAAGTGCGATGCGTATACGCCGGCGAATGAAGGGCGTCCGTCGATATTGACGGAGGCCGAGAATGCTGGAAAGACCATCGACGGGGGAGGGTCTCACCGAGCGTCGTACTAGACGTGGTGCTCTGAGGTGAGTCGGGGTTGAACGAGGCCGTGCTGGGCGGCGAAGGATTCCCCGGACGATTGACAAAAAACTGCGAAGGCCGAGTAGTGACGGTAGCGTTATCCTTCTTCTCCGAATCGTGCGCCTCCATATCGTCGCTTGCAACCCGTGCGCCCGCCTTCTCTGCCAACGAGGAGTCGCTGGAATCGCTGCCAAGAGACTTGTGCCCTTGTTGGCGCCCCCGACGTCCACAGGTAACGGCGAAGACGATGTAACGCCATAGCCCTGTTTGACAGAGGAGGATATTGAAGAATATGACGACGCATGCGACCGAGAATATGACGGCGGCAACTGCACCAATTGCCACGCGAGGAATCGCGTCCACAGCCAGAGTTTCGGTGAACGCGATCATCAACCCGCTGCATACCATGCGCGTGAGGCATAGATAGCCGGCCAGGACATCTGCTCCACGCGACCGGTAGGGCTTCATAACGATGATAGAGGTGAAGAGCAAAAACTCCACAACCACGAAGATGACCGTCTGCGCCATCCCGTGCTTTTGTGCAAAAGCGGTGACGAGGGCCTTCACGAGTGTTCCCAAGAGGAGGGGAAGAACATAGTAAACCCGATTGGACCGGAAGGGCGCGGCGATAGGGTCCAGGGCTGAAGACGGCTCCTCATCTGCCCACTTGCGAGTAGGAAGCACGGAGCGCACAGCCAGGAAGGTTGCGGGTAGGATGACTACCATCAATGCGATGAGGAGAAGGACCGAAAGGAGGACGGAGAGCCACGAATCCTTCAGGGTCCACTGGTAAAAAGTGAAAACAAGGATGGGTGCAGTCGAAATCATCGTCGCCCTAAGACACCAAGCACGCGCAAAGGACGGGAGGCGATCGTGAAATCGGCCGATGCTGGGATGCCTCTTCCCGAACTCTGTGCGGCCAAGGCCGAAGGTGACACCGTAGATGAGGGCAAGCGAACCGATGACGATGGCAGCGAGAATAAGAGCGACGAAGAAGATGGTCATAAAGGCGTTCGCAGTCGCAATGCCAATGGAGGTGGTGTAGATGGGGATTCCCGCTTGGAGGACATTAGACGAATCCTCGGTGACAGTGGCCACGTCACCGCCCACCAAGACTTGAGGGGCGACGCCGGTCGAGTTGAACCGGAATAGTTGACTGACATCCATGTCAGGAAGAGAGGGGGTGGTCTCAAGGAGAGACTGAGTGAAGAGAGCGACATCTGACTTGACATTATATGGGCTCAATGCACGGTTGACGAAGGATATGGCATCACTCGTCTCGCTGGACAAATCGCCGCCTGTGAGGCGTCGCATGCGATTGATGGACTGCTGGATGGACGACGAGGCGGATGCAGAGAAGAGACCCAGTGACCAAGCGAAATTGAGAGTGAACGAACGGTAAAGAGTGGGGTAGTTGAGGCCGAGTAGGCCAGAGAAGGCGATGGTCTGGAAGAGGGAAAGGGTGTCGAGGAGGCGGACGGGGGCGAGGTAGAGTTGGGGGTTAACGATCGACTGCCAAATGGCTACGAAAAGGGCCAGTAGGGCGATACTCCCAGTGGTCCACTCGACAGCATACTGATGGGTAGACCAGCCGTTTGAGAGAGTGGTCTGGACGCACGCCTTGACCTCGCCGGTGTCGACATCCGTAAGATTGAGTTGGGCGAAGGCTTCGAGATCAGGAACGACGTAGGCTATGCCGGGAATTTGGGAGTCAACATTGAGGCTATCCGGAAGGGAGATGGAGTCGGAGCCGTTGAAAGTGTAGACGGGAAGGGGACAGAGGGCGCCTCCGAAGAGGGAGCAGATGTCAATGGTGACATCGAGGGGTTGCATGCCATAGACATTGAGGACGAGGTTTGCGTTGACATTAGTATTCGAATCCTGTTCTGCGCGTTAGCGGCAGCGAAAACAAGGGAGGGACAAAACGTACGACACTGGCGGCAGAGATGTTGAAGACGATGGACTGGTTGGCAGCGAAATAGGCTATGTCGAAACGCTCGATGAGGAGGCTCTCTGGAGGAGCACAGTAGGTAACAGAGGATGTGACTGTAGTTGGAAGTCGGGTGGTGAGCGAGCGGAGAAGACGGAGGGAAACAAGACTTACAGAGAGACTGCTCGCGTGCCAGGGCGAGGGGGGCGAGGAGGGAGAGAGAAGCAACTGCGAGTCGCAACCGGGCGACAGTGGAAGAGAACATGAAGGGCAGGGAAAGGCGGACCTCAAGGCCGGGGACAGGCACGAGAGGCGTCTGGGACAGAGAGGGGGCTCTATAAGGGGCGAGGACGGGCGAGGGGGACGTTGTTGTTCTTACCGAGCGAAGCCGCTGCGACGAGGCTATTGTTCCCTGCTGGCTTGAACGGGCTTTGTTCTCGGACTGTCTGGGCGGCGGGGAGGATGGGTGCGGGGTTAAGAGGGGAGAGAGGGGATGGGGCGGGCGCGTTGAGAGCACCACTGGCGACGTCGACTGACGAAGTGCTCCTCACTGTCCGCGGCGACGCTCCAAGATGTCTGGCCACTGGGCGCTAACCGTCGGCGGGCACGCTTATGCACGCTTCGGACGGGCGCTTCTTCAGATCGCCGGGCTCGGCCTATAAACCAAACCAGCGCTGCCGGCGCCGACCGCCGTGGCGCCTTCGCCCGCCGTCCACGCCCGAGCAGCGCGGTCACGGTCTTCCTCGGCCCGACCTTCGTCCTCGTCCTCCTCACCCGCTGCGCGCCGTCCACGCGCCTCCGCACGTCTCACGCACTTTCAGCCCCCCTCTTATGCACAGCCCGTGCGTTCCAGGCTCCCGTCATCGCGCTCGCCGTCCGTCCCATTGTCCCCGCCATAATCGCCCACCCGCCTCGCGACCGACTGCGTGCCGCGCGCAATCCACACCGATTCCGCGCCGTACTACGCAAGCTACTTACGCACCCCTTACACGCCTCTTCCGTCGGTCCATCATCTCCGTCCTCCGTCTTCTTCGGCTTCTCCGATCCTACACTTGATCCGCACCGCCTGCTTACATCCCTCCGCAGCATCCCCATTTGTCTCTCCTGATTCCAGCTATCTTTACACGGGTCTTTATATGGATCTGTGTCCTTCCAGCCACATATGGCTTAGTTCGATATACGAGCGTTCATCCAACACAATTCCAGCCATCTATCTCTACCACCGACAGTCGTCTATCTGCGAGACCGTAGTGTCTAATCATCCCAGGATGAATATCTAGCGCCAACGAGTGACCAGCCTCTCGGCTCCCATTGGTAGTCCAGCCAAAGAAGTTATCCAGACTCTCGACATAGCACCCATTTACCCCGCAGGGCCCACGCCGCTGCGCGTGTCGCCGGCTGTTCGCGATAACCTACAACTCCTGCGCAGAACGCTGTCACATCGTGGGGTCCGTCAGAAGCAGCAGGCACTCACTGTCATCGTCAGATTTCCTGACAGCAGTCCTGCGAGTCGGCGTGAGTGCGAGCACATCTCATATGCGAACACTGCACCTACTGTTCTCCAACACACAGCCATCGGGTACGTCAATACGCTGTCCTTCGTTCGCAACAACTGCCACAGACCAAAAATAAGTGGAGCTTAGCTATGACACAAACTATGTGCTCACCAATCACAGTGCCCCGTAGTGTTACGTTTCGCCCAAAGTACACGTCTCCCGTCACAGTCAAGTGGTCGAGTTCGATGATCTTCGGGATCTTCTTGAACCGTTTCTGGAACTGCGCAATCTTCTTGAAATGGTCCCCCAGCTTAATCACGGGTGTTGTACCAAACATCCGGTTCTCGTTGATGACCAGCTGCCCATGCTCAAGGGAGTAGATGTCGCTTTTGATGAGTAGCAGGTCCGAGCAGCTCTTTACAGGCAAGAAGCGGCTACGAGGCACATTAATCCCTTTAGCATTCTTGAAGTGTCGGATCGCGGCACCGGCAGCTGTCTCGAGCTGAACAACCGATATGCCGTCTTCAGTGACCTTAGGGTTGACGATGATCTCGAGTTCCATGCCCTCATTCTCCATGATGCGTTTGAGGGCTACCGCAACGCTCGTTAATAAATTATAAGGAGAACAGCGCGAGCTACGTACCCTTGAGGTTGATCCACAAGTTGTTCGTGTTGAAAATCTTGAACTTCCGTACAGACTTGAACTCCTCGACGTGTTCATTCGGTACTTGCGCGATCTCCAGTAGCTGGATGTTCCCCTCGTAGTCAATCAATGTACCTCCCTGTACATGTCAACCTCAGTACTCCACCGCCTCCGAGTTCACTTCATTTACCTTAACATCAGCTTTGGTCTTGTCAGTAACTTCCATGATAAACTCCGCATTGGTGTCAATCATGTGCTGCAAGATCCTCTGGTCGACGACTGCGCCCAGATTGTCAGAATTCGAGACGAAGAGGTACTCCTTGCCCTCCGCCAGAAGCTGGTCCAGGACGCCAGAATGCACAAGCGCATTGTAGAGGTCACCGTGACCAGGGGGGTACCACTTGCTCTTATCGTCTGTTGCCGTCCTCGACAACGGCATGAGCGTCTCCTTGTCGATGCGAGGATAACGCGACTGGTTGAAAGTTGTGATACGAAGCTGCTGGTTAGCGTATTTCTTGATGATACGGAGGGTGTCATCGTGAGTATTGAACGAGGTCATAAGAATAAGGGGAACATCGATGCGGTAGGTGGTGTTTAGATGTTCAATCTGGCGCACGGTGAGATCGAGGAACGTCATGTCGTCTTTCACTTCAAGTGCGCTCTTCGCACCCGTCATACCTACAGGAAAATATTCAGCATGTAGCCATCACTGAATTTCCCATTGACAGACCCATCGAAGTTCCGAGACCGCCGTTGACCTTGAGAACTGCGAGCTTGTCAAGGGATTTCGGATCGGTAGTCGACGACAAATCATCGTATGGAACGATTTGTTCAGCGGCAGGAGACTTGATGCGATCCCAATCACTAGAAGCAAAAGATTTGTGAATCATAGGTTGACGATGGTACGAGGAGTGAGAACACTTACATCTCTTTGCTCTGTGCCTTCTCCGCAAGGTAGCGGGTGAATAGATAGAAGAACGACTGCATCTCTGTGTCGAACGCCTTCGACGGACGCGGGCAAGCCATTAGATATCTACATGGCAGCATAATTGCTTCATTGGCGCACTTTACGGGTCTGAGGGTCGGTAACAGTGTTAACCAAACGATTGAGCTCATTGCGCATGTTCTTAGTGGCAACGCCGGTGGTCGCACTCTTGAAATGCTAGGCACATGTTACATGAGTATACAGAACACACGCTATATCTATTGGACACGCAGCGCCGTGGCAATGGCACTCAACAACACGGCACATACCATCGCAGACACGCCCCGTGTACGTGGTGTCCTCTGTGAGAGCTGAGCGGTAGCCAGGGACATAATGGGCTTATGTGACGACGAAGGGAGAAGAGACAGCGGCGTTATGCGTATCAAGAGGCCCCAGAGTCGTGGTGGCGTAAAAGGCGTAAATGACGGCTATGTGGACCAGGGCCAAGGGGGCTTATTTGTGACCGACGGTGATCTACCGATAGTGACCCGGAGTACAAACGTCCTCTCTCGGGCAAGGGGGTCATTATCTTATATTCGACAGAAATCACGTCTGTACAGCAGGTGCATACGTGCCGAAGTGCTTCCAAGTCATTACACTCGTCTACCCTCCATCTCCCAGAGCCTCATTACCTCTGGCTGACACACCCGAGCTCAGTACGTATCTCCGTGCAAACTTGGTGCAAACTATGCTCTCATAGCAAAGTCAAAGGCATCGCGTCGAGCCGTTACAACCTGGGATCGGCACCGTTTGGGCAGTGAGAGCAGCAACATTGGAGATACCCTTGAGGTGAAGGGATATCGTCACGTCATCGATTGCTTGAGAGGACTAGCCGGGATGACGATTCCCGCAGAGAAGGGTAGCCAAGTATGATTGCTGCGGGGGAAAGTCGCAATCACGGTCATTCACCGAGGTTAATCGCAGAAGTAAGCGTCGCATGAGCACGATCGGAGGAACCTGTCAACATCCGAGATAATCTCCTCGAGAGTCGGCGTTGAACGTTGACGCGTTGACGACGTGAAGTACGAACTCCTGAGACCAAGCGCTCTCAGCTCTGACATCCGGCCCGGGTAGGCCCGGGTCCGTCAGACGAGCGCCTGAACTCGAGCGGTGGCTAGCAGTTGGGTCGGAGACCCAAATCGATCAAACCTTGTTCTACAAACTGTAACGGCCTATCCACAGAGATTCGCCCACCCACAGGCGTCCATTCCCTCAAGCCTCAAGACCATCCGCCATGGGTCAGTGCTGTCTCCCCTCCCTCTTCATTTGTAGGCTACACCCAAGTTCCCGTCGCTGACAACATCTTTGGGTATCTAAATGTAGGAATCTCCCGCTCGTCACGGCACAAGCGTTCGGCCTCCGGTGCTCAGCGCCCCCACTACCGCAAGAAGAGAAAGTTCGAGCTCGGCCGTCAGCCCGCCAACACCAAGCTAGGTCCCAAGCGCGTCCACTCTGTGCGTGTCCGCGGCGGTAGCCTCAAGTACCGTGCTCTCCGGCTCGACTCGGGTAACTTCGCTTGGGGCAGCGAACATGTCACTCGCAAGACGAGGATCATTGGTGTTGTGAGTACTTTGCTCTTTGAAAGGTTGCCGGCTCGACAAGCAAGTAAAGCTATCTTTATGAACAATTCACTGTATCCCCGTGCTCTGTTTGATTCCTGTATTGACCATGTGTGTAGGTTTACAACGCCTCTAACAACGAGCTTGTCCGAACCAACACGCTCGTCAAGAGCGCCATCATTCAGGTGGATGCAACTCCCTTCCGCCAATGGTACGAGGCGCACGTATGTCGTTCTGTTTCTTACCACAGTCCCTCGTGCTCTAACGTTATCTTTCCTTTCAGTACGCCCAGCCCGTGACCAAGAAGGGTGCGAAGAAGGAGGCCGCTGCTGAGGGGGACGAGGAGAAAAAGCAGTCCAACCATGTTCAGCGCAAGCTGGAGGAGCGTAAGAAGGGTGGGTTTTTCCCTAGCGTTTCCCAGATGAGACTCTCACCCTTGCTGTGGACAGATGCGAAGATCGATCCTCTGCTTGAGTCGCAATTCGCTGCTGGTCGGCTGTACGCTGCTATCAGCAGCCGGCCTGGACAGTCTGGCCGTGCCGATGGCTACATCCTTGAGGGCCGGGAGCTTGAGGTGAGCACCACGTTCGGCCTCGTCTACGTCTGGATGGCGTGCGGAGAAGCATACTGACGGTATCACATGGAACGCAGTTCTACCTGAGGAAGATCAGGACTGGCAAGCAGAAGCACGCGCATGGGGCGTGAGCGAGTCGCGTGACGCTATCTGTTCTGAGCCTCCTCGGGCACAACAGGCTCGGCAGGCGGGAGCGAGTCGTGAGCCTGGGAGACGGAGACGGGATGTATTCAAAACTGCCGCTATGACGCCGATGCACACACATGTCCTGCCTTAGTTAGTTCTGCACGCTACTGTATGATGAGTATGTCTTGCCATGCATGCGGACGAGACAACGCGAAGCGTGCCTTCCGACCGAGACCGGGGCGACGGCGGGCATTGTCGGCGGCTGTGGCGGCGTATTGTGTGTGGCAGGGGCCGGTCGGGGGCCGGCTGTGCGCGACGATGGTGGCTGTGGGCGGACACGACGACTGCTTGCTACGTCGCGGAGGCCGGTGCAGGGCCTTGAGCGAGCTGGAGCAGTTTGAGCTTGGGAGCGAGACCGGACCCGGAGGGCCTCTGCCATTGGCATTGAGCGGCGGACGAGCGCGGTGCAGGCGTCTGGCGGAAGATGGCTCGTGCCGGAGTCGAACCGCGGACGGGCGGACGGGCGGACGAGCGGGCGGCTGCGACCCGCGGGCGACTCGCGTGTCAGTGACCGTGTGGCCCGGGCGGAGAGAACAAGTTGCTTTGGTCCTTCTCAGCCACGGGCCACGCTCCGCCTTGCTCTCCTCTCTCATCTCCCCGCCCGCCAGCCGCCGCACACCCTCGTCCTCGCGTGGTGCCCGTGCCCGACACCATGCCTCCCCCTGCGGCGGCCTCCTCCTCTGTCCTCAAGGGAGCATGGCGCCCCACCAAGATCATGAACATGCGCGACCTTTCGCATGACGATGATTTCCTCAGCCACCTCCTCGTCGAGAAGCTCGGCACCGGCGGCTTCCCCCTCGTCGTTCACAAGATGGACCCTTCAAACAGGCTCCCAAAGACAGACCCAGAGGACCTCATGCAAATCGTCCGACGAGTGGGCCCCCTCTCTCTCCTCTCTTCTTCGATGACGTCTAAGTTCCCATCGCCTTCTCTTTTCATCTCAACGCGTAGCTCGTCTCGTCCAAGGGCCCAACACAAACCGCCATTCGCCAGGCGGTCGACGACCTGCTGTCGTGCGTTAGTTTCACCCGCGTTTTGTCCGTGATCTCTCATTCCTTAATCGCCACCCAGCCTTACTGCTGTACGTTACTACATCCGCACTTACACCCAGAAACAGATCAACGCATTTGCCACGTATGTGCCTCTCTTGCGAGCGCAACTCTCCACGTACTGTTTGTGCTTACGCTTCCCCACATCGCCAGTCACGCCTCGCGTTACTTCGAGCTCTATCTTCCCTCCGGTTCGATCGAGATTGCGCATACATCCCGATACTCGCACCGCACAGGCAAGTCTGAGCTCTGCATCCTTGCCACACGTCCCCTTGTGCCTGGTGCCGTTGTCTCCGAACTCAAAGGGTCAATGGCCGACCTCACGGAAGAAGAGGACAAGGAGCTCAAAGGCACGGATCTTGGGCAGGCTGAAGGTGTTGGTATCCGACGTGACTTCAGTGTCATCCACTCCAAACAGCTCAAGAAGAACCACCTATTCTTGGGTCCGGCTCGCTTCGTTAATGTGAGTTTTATCTCTTTACTGGTATACCTCGGCACCCTGAGTCGTCTATCGCGGTGCGCTGATCACTAATAACGTCGTTGCTCAGCATGATTGCGATCATAACGTGGAGCTGTTCCGCGAGGGCCGTTACATTACGTTCCGTGTCATCAAGCATATAGGTGTTGGTGAGGAAGTCACCGCGCACTACGGCGATGGTTACTGTGAGTGCTTCTAATACAATCATGCGACGACCCAAACCTGATGTGCGTACAACTACTATCTATAGTTGGTCGCAACAATCGCCACTGCCTGTGCCACACATGCGAGGTGAACAAGCGTGGTGGTTATGCACCTCACAACGACGAGGTGTCAGATTCCGCTTCCTCCCCTGACAGCACCTCCGACAACGACGAGTCTGATTGGACCACTGATCGCGAGGAGAATGCCAAACCTACCGCCATCAACGTCAATGAGCGTCGCACCCGCCGCGGCGTGTATGCGGTTCTCCCCGAAGAGGAAGAGGATGATACGTCCGACGTGGACGAAGGCGAGCTTGCCCAGGAGCGGCGTTCGCGCTCTCCTACCTCCGTTATGGCCGGCCCCTCTCAACCGACTGGTCTTCTCACCCCTGACACCGAGACTCTTGTAGCAGAGAGCTGCTCCGCTTCCGCCACCTCTACTCCGCGAAAAGCTACGCCCGCCACTTCCTTCATCATCGCTACGCGCGCGCAGAAGGCTCGAGCGGCGTCGGAGCTCGAAAGCGCGTCAAACGGTGGTCATGCAACTGGCAAGGGCAAGGTGCGAGCTGCTAGCTCGCGTTCCGCGTCGGCTGTTCGGCAGGTTGAAACGCCGCCCCTCACTTCCGACACTGGGTCCGCGGTAGAAGGACCAACTCTTCGCTCATCGTCGCGTTTGCGTGCGCGGGGCGAACTGCCATCTGCCGTATCCCGTGTTAGCACCCCCCTGCCTGATCGTAAAGGCAAAACCCCTTTATCCGCGCATCACTCCGCGGCTGACACGGTCGATCTCAAAGGAAAGGTGAAGGATGATCCTGAGATAGAGGGCCGTGCTCTACGACGACGACCGATCCTTGCCGTCGCACTGGTGGATGCTGCCACCAGCGTAACGAAGAAGCCGCAGGACGGCCCTAGAGGCGTAGACGGCAAACTACTTCCGACTTGTATGACCTGCAAAAACGTGCTACCTGTCATCTCTGTGGAGGACAAGATCGTTTGGAATGGCGCACCTGAGAAGACCGGAAAGCGTGGAAGGCCACGGAAGCAAATCAATCAGGAGTGTCCCAGGTACTTTTCTTCAATATGTCATGCGATTATTGTCTAACTCGTACCTCCCAGGTGTATGCGGCATTACGCCATCTATGCAGTTCGATGGCCTGAGCGTGTTCCCTCCGACGGTACACCTGCTTTCCTACCCACGCCGCGAGAGCACAGGAGTACAACACCCGCGTATCTCTCCCAGAAGAATCTGGCCACCTTGAACCACAAGCTATCTCATGCCGCTTCCAGTTCCCGTTCCGCATCCCATTCAGGCGCAGGGGAGCGACGTCCTTTCAAGCGACAACGCACTGAAGAAGCGGAGACGCCGCCCTCGCCCAAGAGGCAGAAAGTGGCTCCCCTGTTACCTGCGCGCGGTAGTGGCGGCCTTCCCAAGAATAAGGTCGGTATGTCGACGAAGGCGCGCGAGCTCCTAGGGGTGAACGAACGTCGAAGTGGTCGCGCTCGCGTTCCCAGTCTAAAACTCCGGGAGAGCGAGCCTCCGCCGAAGGGTCGGTCCGTTTCAAGTTCCAATGCTCCCATTTCTTTGGCTTCGACATCTTCAACTATGTCTTCCAACCCGGCCGAATCCTCTCCATCTCTGAATTCGCCTCAGGGCGAGTCCTACGACCGCCACCTTCGCAGCTCCGGAAGTAACCCTCCCGTTCAGCCTGTTACTCCCGTGGCAGTTAAGTCGGGGTTTACCAAGGTTCCCACTCCCAAATCCCTGGCTGTTGCGTCCCAGCCCCGTGAATCCAATGGGCGGTTTGGCAAGAAGGCGTCCACGAACGGTCGTTACATGCGAAAGAACTTTGGCCTCACCGCACGCGGGCGACGCGTGTTTCGAACGAAGCCTAAGTTTTCCAAGATCGAAGGCAAGGAGGCTGCGCAGACTGTTGGGTTGTCCTCCCAGAAACGCGGCTTACGGGATGAAGTGGATACGGAAGATGGAGAACGTGGGAAGCGCCTACGGATGGGTTCCGAGGAGGAGGTTCTCGTGGAAGTCAAAATTGAGGGAGAAGAAGGAGACCTTTCGGCCACTTCAAACGAAGAGGGCCCTGGATCGGCGGATGAGGGTGAACCCCAGCGTTTCCGTCGACCTCTTCTAATGGGTGCAAGGAGTGGACCTGGGCTCTTCTCACGCCCTAATCCTCTCACTTTTGCTCGTCGCAAATGGATCTCCTCGGCTCCTTCCGATGATCTTCCTGAAATAGCATATTCTGCTGTGCCTTCGTCCGGCGGTCAAATCTCCACCGATGACGACGCCGAGCTACCTGGAACACCAGCTGAGGACGTCGATCGGACCGTCGATATCGTTGACGATGAGGAAGACACTCCCACGCGCGACGACGACGCGGACGTCTCCGATGATTCGACTGAGCGTGTCTATTGCAGGCCGAAGCTATCAGTGAAACCTGGATTCGCGGGCCCTCTCACGTTCAAACCTAATCCACTCAACATGGCCAGGCGTCGATGGGGCCCCACCTTATCTTCGCCAGATGGGGATGGCGATCCTCTCGATTCATCTCAGACAAAGCCATCTTCGCATGCGTCGACCACGAGCCTCACAGACCTGTTCGAGGCCGGGCCTGACGAGGCTTTCCTCAGGTCTGATGATGGTGCCCGTTCGATGTCCTCCGAAGAGGTGAGCTTGCGAGCTCTGCTCTGACTCGTCCTCGGCAGCACAACTGATGCTGACATGCAATGCAGGAGGGGTTCCGTGGTCCCAGCATCCTGTCTATGTTCAAACCGGGTCGCCGTTCATCCTCTTCAGCGTCCTCCGGACTCGACTCTGACCAGATTGTCGAGCGCCTTGTGTCCATGGCCGACCCTGTTGTATCCACTCCCAAATCTCGCCCTGCGTCTGCCGACTCCCGCTCCGATCCTCATCCCTCCCCGCCTTCACCGCAGAAATCGCCAGGAATGGCCTGGAAACAGACCGTACTGCTCCCGGTCAACGTCCCTCCTTTTCACAGTGCTGCCGTCACCGTTACCGCCGACATCTCACCTGCACCGTCTAGGTTGAAGCATGCCGGTTGGGATGGTGGTGTTTCTGATGACACGGACTAGATTTCCGGTCCTTTAGTGTTTGAACACCTGACAATGTGTCGGACACATAAACCCCATAGGAACACTGTCTCGCTTTCTTATTGCTCCTTATTGTACCCCTACCTCGCACATCATGATCTGCTTCGTTACGCCGAACCCGCTTCAAGCTCTCCCCAATGGCTTATCTACTGTTACCATATACCACTTCAACTTCGCCCTCTAGCAGTGTACATGTATGTAATTGTGCTCGGGAGTTTCCCTCGGGCCGCTAATGTCGATGGGTGACCAGCTCGATACGAGTCCGCTAAGAGAAAATGCGAGATGCAAAGACCAAATACTATTGTACGATTACAAGTTGTCTGCTCTATTCGACGTCTACTGTTGTCCATCCGGCTTCAGTGAACTACGCCCCGCTCGCAAGATCTCGTCTGTCGACAACAAGTTGACTGCGATGACCGAACTGGACCATGTCGGTGAGCAGAAAATTCAATAGCAGACTGAGGACAACTTGCCATGAGTGTAGCATCTGCCTCTTTACCCGATAGTTATCCCAAACACCCTGAGTTGTCGGATCGAATGGTTCTCCCGATTCGAGATCCAATCCGACTGCACTGCCTTCAGCCTGCTCATCCTGAAGCCAGCAAGCAGTTCAGCTATAGGATCCAAAATCCGACTGCAGCCTACGAACCTGCAAGGCCACGACGACATCCTGAACGTCAAAGCCACCATTTGTAGCAAGGGTCTTGGGAATGATCAATAGCGCCTCGGAGAACGCTTGGACGCCCATCTTGGCACGCCCCTTTGCGCTCTTCTTGACGGGGCCAGAAAGATGCGCAGCGCACGCGACCTCAAAGGCGCCAGCGCCGGGGATGAGCGCCTCATCCTCGATGGCATTTTTGACGGCACGGAGACCGTCACGGAGGGCATCTTGGGTCTGCTGGATAGTGTGGGCATTGGGGCCCTTGATGAGGAGTGTGACAGACTTCGGATCCTTGACTTCCTCGACAAATGTGAACTTCTCCTCGCCCAGAGTGTGCTCGTATACGAGCCCTGCCCAACCAAGGACATCTGGTGTCAAATCGTCAACTGAATTCTGCGCCACACCTCCGCAGATAAGCTGTAGTCTAACAAGCGAACATGAGCACAGAGGCTCGACAAGCAGAAACGGTTTTGGACATACCGCTCCATATTCCGCCGCTTTGCACGGCGAAGGGCTAGAATACCGTTCTTGGCAAGGATGTCCAACGAGAGCGGATCAATTCCCTTCTGATTGATAACGACAAAGTTTTTCTTCTTCTCATTACTTCCAACAGCCTGGTCACAGACGAGATTCTTGAGCTCGACGATTTTCTTGCACTTCGCGTCGGTAAACCGGCGTTCTGATTCAACAAGCTTTTCCCGCTGCTCAGCAGACGAGTAAAAGAAACCGGAGTTGACCTCTCTGTATAGGGACTGGGGTGTTGGGAGCATGAAATAGAACCGGCGCAATCTACAACGTACGTTTTTTCATACTCAAGACTGACGTTGAGGGTTAAGATGTACGCATTCTCAACGCGCCTAGGCATGTCCGGATGCCTTGCTCCGTGGTCTAGAACGAGGCCACGGACGAGTTGCGTTTCTGACGCGGTACGATGCTGCATCTTCATGATCTCAACCATGTGCAGATCGATGGGGTCGCGAAATTGGTCCGGCGAGTCTGTATGTACAGATGAGAACAGATGAGACGCGCAAAGGTGTAGGGGACTAACCCGCTGGAGGAGGAGGCGGGCGGATGGTGAGGACAGCATCCACAACATCGGCGGCTAGCTGCTTTGCGAGCGCGGAGTTGACTTTGGTTGCCAAAGAAGTGTACGCGACACTGATGAGGGTAGGGCGGTCGAGGGTTACAGGTCGCTTGAACTTGTCCAAGAACTAGGGACGAGAACCATGTCAAGTCATGCGAACATGGACGAAAAAAGGGAATACACACCGCCAGAGCCTCTTTCTTCGCGATGTCAAAGCCCTCGCCGATGACGGTTGGATGAACGCCCTCAGAGATGTACCGATCGGCCTGCTTGAGAAGTTCGCCTACAAGTAGAACAACGGACGTGGTCCCGTCTCCAACCTGATCGTCCTGTGCGACTGCGGTGCGAGCGATCATGGCAGCAGTAGGGTTTTGGATCTGCATCTCGGAGAGAAGGACTTTGCCGTCCTTGGTCATTTTGATTTGGCCAGATCCATCAACGAGCATTTTGAGGGTGCCCCTCGGACCTAGCACGCGAATGAGGACGAGGTTATGAGGGAAGAAAGAATGGCTCGCGCACCGAGATTGCCTTTAACTACATTTGCGAGACCCATCGCACCAGTAGTGTTGACCTGTGCGAGGCATCATGAGCAGGCCGACCATGGGAAAGGATAGCCGACCAACCTGGAGAGCGGCGGCCCTGCGGACGCTCTCCGCCTTGGGGTTGATGAGCTCGATGCTGGAAGACATGACGGACGAAGGAGTCGAAGGCCGAGAAACGCGTCCGCGCTGCCCGCCTCTCGACGCTCGACGCGGGCCGGCGGGATGACGTAAGCGGCCTCGTCCTCTTCCTGGACCTCAGTGGACCTCAGGCTCTTGCCGACCGAGTCCTCCCAGTCGCCTCGAGTGTTTGCCTTCACCATCCTCGCTGCGACCAATACAATACGACATCCCGATTCCCCAGCAATAGTCCAATGCTTTTGGAACCCACCTGGTCCCACTCGCGCCCGCGCATCGCACGCAATATCCGATGCTATCAGTAGCTGTAAACATCCATGAAACAGCACCTCAGGGTCGTCGTCCGCCCTGGATACTCCCTCTGGCGTGGCCAATGGACCGACGACTCGTGTTCGTCTGCCGAACGCGTTCCCGGTGTGCGCTTTCCTCTCCATTGTTTAGCATCATCAATGCCGTTCTGATTCAGTCACCCCTGGCGGGATAGGTCTTTCAGGGAGGCATTCCCTCCCCTGCCGGTCGTCAGGTTAGAGCCCAAACCGCATCCAACCGCACTCGTCGTTCCGCCCTAGACACTCGGGTCCGATCAAAGTGCCGTTGCTAACTCAGAGTTGCCAATTCGCGTCTATAGTGACGTCGTTCAATAGATTCTCCCTATAGCTAGGAACCCTCGCTCCGACGCGAGACTTCATTTCCGGTCACGCACAGCGATCAATGCGGGGAAGCTTTCCAGCATGCGTATATATACGTTAATGTCTGCTCTTCTCCCCTCTTACGCTCAGCGAATCCTATTCCTCCCCCCCCTCTCCCTCTCCATCATGGGTCTCTCCAGTGCCCCCCTCGCTCCTCCACGTCGTACAGACCGCGTTCGCATCCTTGGTCTGATGGCGAAGAAACAAGGCATCACTGACGAGGCGTTCTACAAACATTGGACGGAGGTCCACGGCCCGCTCGTGGCAGGCCTTCGCATCGTGCAGTCTAATATTCTCAAGTACGAACAGGTTGGTTTCTTGATTTCCCGCCCGACTCCGCGTCCACTTCAACGCTCGCTAATTACTGGTCCCAACACCAGCACCATTACACTACGATGTTCGACGAAGGTGCAAGAGCGTTGGGTTTTGGCACAGGCCCCTTTCTTGGCGTCGCCGTATTCGAAGCCGAGTCCTTCGAGAAGATTCTTGAGGTCTTCACCAGCGAAGAGTATCAACAGACGGGCCATCCTGACGAGAGCAAGTTCCTTGATCGCTCGAAGACCGTGTTCCTTCCTGGCAGTCTTATCACCTATATCGACAAGGAGAAGCAGGTACGTCTGCCGTTGGAGACATCCGAGCACCACGTTCATAACTTCTCTTTCAGGACTGAGTGCTTGTTTGCTGCGCACACGCAGGATTATTGGATGGCGTATAATGTGTCTGCTCCATATATCTGTAGTATTGCTTCCTAATATCTTTAGGTCACATGTATCCTTCTTAATTACGACTAACTAATCGATAGGGGAGGGCTTTGAGTCAAACACATGGTGCGGGTACCCGGCTTCACAGGCAAGCATGGCTGTCGAAGTAATACCCGGAGGTATAGTCTGGTTGATGCGTAAGCTATCCCACCCGTATCTGTGAGCAAGTCATGACGTGCCACATGTTATAGGTCGATGATGGTAGCAAAAGGCCCTGCCAGTATCTGGGCGTTCTCATGGTCGAAGAAGTTTTGCTCGTCGGGGACCACGACACGGAGGTATTCTTCGTCTTGGAAGATCTCGAATATCTTGTCCAGCGACGTCGCCTCGAAGATCGCAATTCCACGGAACGGTGATCTCGACTTCGCCAGCGTCTGACACGCTATGACTTCGTCATAGCCCTTGTCGAGATGAAACTGCAAATTCGACGGCTCATGAGGTGCGTTCTTCGGGAGATTTGCTGGCTCTGCATGCTCACCTGTTCATACTTTAAGAGATTTCGTTTCACAACAGCGATCGATGCAAAAACGTTCGCATGGACTTCCAGCCAGTACCGATCGAACTCCTCGAAGGAAAGTCCAGGCTTGGGTGCCATAAGCACCACTAGACGGACACGATCTGTGCGGAGTGGCGAGACGACAGCGTTGGAGTAGGACCCGTCTGGCATGTCGTGCAGTTTGCGGACGAGAGGACGTCCAATGTCAAGGTGCGATATTGTTTCTCTCTGAGCACAGCGGCGGATTCCATGTTCTTATACTGCCGAAGGAAACCTCAATAGTATGCGGCGTGGAATCCAAGAATGATGAACTATTCCCTGCATTGCGGCTCAGAACGGCGAGCAATTTAGCGAGAGTCATCTATGATGCCCTGGTGCAACACACATTCCTTTCGAGGCTCAGCTGCGGCTTTCGCGTGAGCCGAAATGGCTTAAAGCCTCCGTGGCATGCAGTCCAGAAGCCCCAACGGCAAGACTGAACGTTCGAGGACGGTGAAAGTGGCATACCACCTACTCCAATACCAGCCTGAGAAGGCGGGATGTTTGTCTCGTGAGACGCACGCGTGTACTCCGACCGCGGTCGTTCTTCTCAGCCTGAGAATAGATAGCGTGATAACGCTGCCGAGTACGTGCTCGAAGCCCGCCTAGTGGTGTGATGAACATTCTTGAGGATAGAAAACGTAACACGAGACTCGGAGCGTTGAGGCACTACTTGCCGGGAGAGTGCAGCAAGGATCGCCCGGCTCGGCCTCAATGGATCGAACGTTGAACCTTAACCGTGTGTCATCGAAGGACTGCTCAATATTGTTGACTTTCTGCTCGAAGGTTGCCGCATTGTGCCTGGCGAAGCCCGCCGTGAAGGACGCCGCACTTCTCAATTGACGGAGCATTGCGTAAAGGCGTACTTTATCCACCAGGAACAATGCAGTCAGAGTACAATGAGGTGCCAGAGGCATATGCGTGTCATGCAGCGTCCATGTCGCCGAGGAGATAACTAAGTAGTAGCAACGAGTCCTAGCGTTAGAGCAAAAGGCTTCCGCCCCAAAGTCCGGACAACAACATGACGGCCCACAACCTAACGATACCGAATTGTATCCGCACTGCGCCGTTGTCCTGAGAACGCACTGTGCCCGTCCCAGCAGCTATGGTCCCGCCACTGACTGTGGCCGCAACGCCAACCGTAGGGCTGGGAGTGGACCCTAGTCGGCCATTCATAGAGGTCGCAGTGTTGGAGAGCGTGGCGAAGCCAACGGCGGGAGGGTCCGCACGGTAGACGGAGTAAACGTTCTTGAGGAAGAGGTCACCGACGATCCATGGTGGCGCGGAGGTTTGGCTGGTGTCGATCGCGAAGAAGCCACCGACACACGTATCACGGCTGATCTGTTGAATGATGAAGTCGTCGGGTGAGATGGGCCACGAGATGCTGCTCGAGCCGAACTTCATCGTCACACTAACTTGCGTGTCGCAGGCTAGAAGGGAGAGGTAAGGGGCCGATTTCGAGGACTTTGACGCTGCGACTCACGCAGCGAGAAGTAGCCAGAGGCCTGTTGCAACGGCGCACTTCCGGGGATCTGTGCGTAGAGTGCTTCTATCGCACTTTGGGGTCCGGCGACAAGGGTGGTACCGGTGTCGATAGCGGCGAACGACGATGACCCGGACGGAAGGGAGACAGAGTTGCCGTTGACAGTAAGGCCTACGGACGACGCGCTGAGCATTCTGTAGCAAGCAGGAGCGAGAAACGGTCGTACCGGCAAGTTCTTGGATCCAGAACCCTTCCTGTCCTTCGGGTATCGACTGAAAATCGATGTCACCAGTGAAGAGGGATGAGTTGGTGGCTCCGAGAGTGAATGTTCCTCCAGGTTCCAGCTCCGAAGCCCCCTGGGCGTCGATGAACCGCGTCAGTTGGAACGCAAAGAGCGGCTGATCCAGCGTCCCCTGGCTATCCACGAGCGCCTCCCAAAACGGCGTCGCGCCCGACGAGGCGATCGTCTGAAAACCCATGCCCATGATGCCCGAGAGGGGCGCAGAAAGGGTGCCGTCGACGACCTGCGTAGCGACCGCTACGAAGAGGAGTGGTATGAGCAGCTTCCGCATTACGAAATGCATAGTGACGGACCAAAGGTCTGGGCGCTGACTTCGAAACCAGCCATCTGGACAACGTCCTGACCTAATGTGCCCTGCGCACCACCCGAGCCATACGTGATCGAGAATGGCGTCCCGAGGTTTTTGAACGACGATGATGCTATAACGGCATCAAATTAGTGCTCGTACGAAGGCTGTCGAGGACGTACAGCTCGTGCTGAATGTTGGGATCCCATTGGTGGATGATGAGACACCGTCCGACGAGGCAAGCCAGAAGTCGCTAGGGCACGGTCAGGACAACAATAGCCATTTGAGGAGGACACTCACGATGAGCCTGTGTCAAGAACAACATTGTAGGATACGGGGGGCGTGCCAACTGCGACCGAGCCGTAGAAGTCGGAGTCGGCGCCTTGGTTGGTGAGCCTAGGACGGGTGTGAGATGGACGAGAGGAGAGGGAGCTAGAGGAGAGACGGACAAGTTCATGCCATTCGCGCGCTTCCGGCTAGGGGCCGGTGCGACGCCGTACTTGGTCTCGATCCTGTTCTTGTGTGCAAGCAGCCACTCGGTGGCGTTGCCACGGTTCCTCGCGCGGCGGACGAGGGGTATCGATTGAGGCGGGACAGAGGCCCGCGGCGCAGCATGCGCCTGCTCGGCGATCGCGAGCAGACAAGCGAGCAGGAGGGGGTATGGGAGAATTCGGAGATGCATTATGAGGCTGAGCTAGCGAACCTGGAGAACGGGTGGCGGGAAAACGTGGGTCGTGAAGGGTACGTCCGGACGTAGGGCGAAAGGGAAAGGAAGGAGGGGAAGGGAGGTAAGTATAATAGCGGGCGAAGGTGGGAGTCGCTGCGGAGAGGCATTCTGGAGGCGGGGACAAAGAGATGGACGTGTGAGAATCCGAAGCAGGGCGCAGTCGACGAGCGGTGCAACCTGACACGCCCGCCCAGTGCACGCCCGCGGCCCCTCCGACCACAGCGCGCGAGGTGGGAACACACGTCTATGTTTATAGTCCCAGCCTTGTCCGACATACAATACAGCAAGTACAATACACCCTCGGCCCTTCTCCTGCGCTCCGCCCAGCGCCGCCCTGGCTTGGACTATGCAGTCAGCATCCCACCTCAGCCGGCCGCCCATGTCGCAACGACCTCGTCCAGCGAGCGGATCGTCCATCCCGACCCAATCATCGTCGACATCTGCGTCCCCGTCACGTGCAACAGCTCCTTGAGCCCCAGGTCGAGCACCTCTCCATTCGTCTCCCCGCCCGACGTCGCCGGCAGCGCCATCGCCTGCTCGCGCGTCTCCCGCGCCAGCCTCCGGAGCACCACCAGAACTGTCGAAGCGGGGACCGCGTTCCGCTGCAGGTACCACGACAGATACCGAGACGCCATCCATCCCGCAGTACCCACCTCCTGCTCCACGAGCTCCTCTCCGCGCGCGTACCGCCCCAGCAGCGACTGGAACTCGTCCGTCTGCCGCATCGCGTCCAGGCGCGCATCGAGCGCGTAAAGCGTGCCCGACAGCGTGTTCTCTCGTACCAGCGGCGGCCGCGCGTTGTTCTCCATCCGCCCGCTGAACCGCCGATCGTAGATCTTGCTATAAAAGTCCGCAGCGAAGCGCAGATCCTGCAGCCGCAGTGTGAAGTTGGTCGAATCGCATGACATCGTTCGGATGTGAAATACAGACAGCAGCGTCTGCAACGTCTGCGGTTTGTCCTGCACAATGCAGTCCAGCAACGCAGCATGACAGTATGACTGGAACTGCCGCTCTTCGGCCGTTTCTCCGTCGTCCTTGCAGAACCAATCCGCGAACGCCAAGAACAGCGGGTTGTTCGACGATGACGCAATGAACTCGTGCAAGTCGCTGGCGGGGTGCGCCTTGACGTCGGTGGCCCGAGGAAAGTCGAGAGTGGCTGCATCGCCGGAGGACGACCCCGAACGCACAAACAAGCTCCGGCTTCCTTTGGGGTCTTCGTCGTAGCTCAAGAACGCCGTCCGTCGCTTGACAAAGAGCGTCTGACTGCGCAAGAAAGCTTCCCGATGTCGTGGAGAGTTGGCAATGTCCATGTAGAATGGCCAGTATCTCGGCGTGTCGACCCTGATCGACAGAACCCGTTCCACTTCCGGAATGAGCGTCGGAGAAATCAAGTGTACGTTTCCTGTACTCTTGTTCTGTTGGAGTTTGAGCTTGACCGGCACGTACACCAGCTCTCGAGAGTCTACGTCCCGAGCGACAAGACAGCGAGGCTCCACAGCCAAGGTCCACAGGTGTCGATAGGCTTGGAGATAGCTCTTATTGTCGGAGGAAAGGTGTGCAAATCGCGGATAGAACGCGGCGATCATAGACGCAATGGCTGCATTGGACGTCCCTAGCGTGTACCGTCCCCCACCCAGGAAAAGGATGCCAATGGACATGTGCGTGGCGACATGGGAGCCGTATCGGATGGGGTGGTTGTACATGCCGTAGGCGTATCGCAAGCGGCGGAAGGTATTGACCTCGCCCGTACCGGCCATGATCATGGTGAGACTGATCGAGATGAGGTTGAGTCCCTCACGGATAGCGGAGCGTTTGATGCGCTGATCATATGCCATGCCTGCTATGGTCGTCAGTTAGACCGAGTGAGCCACAACAAATCGACGTACTGTTCGTGTAGGCAAGCTGGCTGAACATGTCGTAGTACTGAATCAGCAGCAAATACGCCTCTTCCCGCGCGGTACCAGCATACTTCAACGCGATGGCGAAACAAGCTCCAGCAAGGATATTGTAGTAGGCCAGCTCGTACCCGTCATCGATTTGATTTCCCTTGAAGCGCGAATCCATCGCAGCCCTAACCGCCTCGGGAAGCTGGCCAACCACCCACGCCTTCGTTGGATCGATGGTGTTCCACATTATTATCGCTCGGCATGTTGCACGCATCGTGAGACAGCTCGGTTGAACTTGATTGATAGCCTCGAGGGTGTCCGGGATGGTAAGAATGTCAGCTACGTCTTGCCGTTCCGTTCGGAGATACATGAGACCGAGCGCGACGGTCGCGGCGGGAGAGGTGAGGTTGACGTCAAATGACGGACGAGATGGCTTGCCATTGTGGACTACGCGCGGCTCGCCGTGGACGAGCACCCGCAAGCGATCAAGGATGGCGAGATCAGCGGGTATAGATGTTCCTTTGCCTAGAAGAACCATTCCGCACGCCAGGGCAGCCGAAAGAGTGTACGCCTCACGATAGTCGTTGCTGATGTCCGGCTGGTAGAGGTCTTTACGGCTGATCTGGTTCAAACACACCTCAGCCATGCGGCGGTGTCTCGTCCCCATGTACAAGAGACCGATGCCCATCAAGCCTGCTGACTGAGTGATGAGCGGCACGTTAAGGTCGACGTCGGGAGTGGGAAGAAGGGCGGGGGTGTGAACGGCGATCAGCTTGGTGACATGGCGGTTGCTGTTGCCCACATTGGCCGCTGCGAGACCAAGGAGAACACCTATGGATGTCATCTCGTGTTTGGGCGTGAGGTATCCGAAGGTGTGCCATGTTAGCATCTCCCGTAGATGACCGGTCAATCCGAGCGCGTAGAGGAAACCGGCGTGCTCAGGTGTTAGCTCACTGGGCCTGTTAAACTTGATCCACGAGCTCTCGACAGACTGTGCTTGTGAAGAGATACGTAGGCCCGCGGCAACGCCGTTATGGAACTCTCCCCAGTTCATGCAGTCTATAGGGATTTTGCCAGAATCGGGAGTGATGAGCATATTTCCAGGCTGCACCCGCACCGTGAATTCGAACTTTGGGATCGCGAAGGATTCTTTCGTAATCGTCGGAACTGACCCAAACGTGAAGAGAGCTCGCCCCAAAGGCAATGCGAGCGTACGTTCGGCCATTCGAATGATTTGATGCTGTTGCTCCCTCATCTGCTCCGCTTCGCTGTGGCAGATTTGTCATCAGCATGACGCAAAGCAGCCAGTAGTGACCGGCACGTACTTGAGCTCGGGTCTGTCGATCGCACGAACCGAGGGAACGACGGCGGAACAGAGCATCCGCGCTGCTTCGTCCAACCGTCGATCCGTCCCAAAGCGGATGTGCGAGAAGTCGTCCCCGTCGAGTTCCACTCCTGTGGTTTTCGAGGGATCTTTCGAGACCACCTTGTATACCTCTTCAATTACCTGTCGACAACTCTTTCGCGGTGTGGTGGGATGCTGCAAAGGACGTCAGTTTTCCAGGGCTACGGACCTGAGCTCGCCCCACACTCACGAGGATCTCTCTCACAGTGCGATACCCATGACTCACGAAGACGCCAGGGTTCGAACTGAAACCTTCCGCGAGATCGTTGCGCCCGACGAGATGATAAAGAGGGATCGGCCAATCTCCTCCAGGCGATAGTTGCGCAGTACGTAACGCCTCTCGCAAGGGAGACGCAACACCTGGACTGAGATGCTGGAGTATTGTGAGCGAGATGCCTGTCTCTTTGATGGCCCGTAATCCCGCCTCTGCTCTTCTGCGTACATCGAATTTGGAGTCGGAGAGCGCCTTGTAGACGACGGTTAGCGCGTGAAGGTGCCGGAGGATTTCTTGACGCCCGAAAGCGAACGACGGTTGAGTACCTTCGGGGGCTATCACATTCCAACATTCACGCCATGGCAATGCCCATTCAGGGTTGTTCAATCGGCCGTATAGATGGCTGAGCATGTCAGGCGGAACGATTGGAAGCTTGTCGTCGATAAATTCAGGTACTGGGAAATGACATCGTCAGACGGCGAAATGGACTAGAGAAGATAGCCATGCCTGTTGAAGGTGGTGTTGGCCACACTGACAGTGCGCTAGGACAATGTCGTTTCCAATAATCAGCCCATTCAGGCCGAGCTACCATAGCGAGTCGACAGATCAAGGGAGCGAGCCGCGATATACCTTCGAAAGTAGGAAGGAACACTCGTTTTTCCTCAGCGACCAGATGAAGGGCATGTAACACGGGTCCTACGAGCGGATGCGGTTTCTTCGTCACTCTTTTCCAGCCGTGGCAGGACTTGTGGCCCGGCAGCTTGAGGTTCCGTAGGGCGAGATCTTCGGAAAATTTGTCGAAGGACTCCGTCCCAGCCAACGCCGCCCACGGGTCGGACGCGGTGCTCTTACGGCTCGTTGGCTCCTCTCCAAGGCCAATGACCTCCAACAAGCTAGATTGAAAGGCCTGAAACTCTGCGCCGATGATGAAAGAATATCGCTTGGCCGACCATCGTTCTAGAAACAGCTTATGCAGCTTGAAGAACATTTCGGAGGGTAAAGCATAGGAAACCGCTATTAAGCAATCGCAGACCAGATGGTCGCGGGCGATGAGGTCGAGGGAGAGACGGCGAAGGGAGCGGTCAGAGAACCGAAGCGTCACTGACGAGTGATTTGGGTGGAGAAGCTCGGCTACGCGGGGAGACGGCGAAGGAACGGTGGAGGCGTTGTCATACAAATCCAGAGACAGATGGAGCTGGCACAAGCCATGAGTGAGAAGAGAAAGTGTGCCGTCGGGAGTCAGGACTAGTAGATCGGCCATGTTGTTCCTTGTGGCACGTATTGGCGCAATTGAGAGAGCAGGAATCTGAGCCGTAGTTCTTGCACTCATAGTCGCGTCGTCCCTACGTTCTATTGAGAACACGAGCATAGTCGAGGAGGCACGTAAACAAACGCCCAGGAGGCAGCGCACATGCTGGCCGTCGTAACGTTCGTCAAAGGCGGCTACTTCGATTTGCTGACAGTCGTGTGTCCTAGATTGGTTGAGCCGGACAATAAGGGGGATACAGTAACGTTTGGACTTACGTTTGTTCTGGGATAGTCTCTTCATGGAGTTTCTCCACCCAAAATTGGGACCTCATCCGCGTTTCTTCGGCTGGGTCAGGTATCTCATCCAGGTTGACAGGTTCTGGCGCGTCCACGTCGCTCAAGCTGAATTTGCCGGTTGGGTCCAGTTTGAATCGGAATGGGAGATTCCAATAGCTTCTGGCGACCCCTGCTCCTGGAGCAGCGCCGTTCATGAGGTCCTCCATTGTCGTAGTCGTCGTCAGCGCTGGAGGAAGCCCAGGCGCGGCTGTCGAACGTTTTGGGCCAGTCTTTCCAGGAGACATGGGAAGTAGATCATCAGATACGGCGTTTGTCTGCCGGAGCTGGGCGGATGTATTCCCTGACATGGAGGAGCGCTTCGTATGGTGGGCGTGGCTCGATGGGCGAGGGCCAGTCTTGGTCGAGCTCGGAGGAACGGGGGCATAGACATAGCGCCAAACGGTAACACGGCTCAGATTGGGGTTTAATGTCACCACGAGCTTGTCGCTCAAACCCCATGCCCGTTGTGAGACCCACAGAACGCGATCTGTAGGCGGGACGACAGTATGATCCGTGGCGTAATCGGGCTTGAGCTCAAGAGGAGTAGAGCCGAAACCACCCTTAACACCATAGACAACGCCTATGGCGGCCGGTTCGGCGAAAGGGTTGGTGAGGGAGAAAACAGTGGTGATCCCTGCGTCGCTTGATTCTTTGAGCTCCTCTAGCTCCCAAGCTTCGACGACGCGTTGAATGAAGAGGCCGTGAGGCTCCACAGGCCATGCGCGCTCGACAACAAAAGGAAGATTGACGGTATATTCTGAACCATTGTCCATGTAAACGTGAGCAGTACCGCGAAGGAATATGAAGGTGCCTTTCAACCGCTCCTCCCGGTCCTGGCCTTCCTCGCGCTTTTTCTCCGAACGGGCACGACCAAATGCACCAAAGGTAGGCCGTTCGTCTGGGTCAACGGAAAGAGGGACTTTTTCGCTCGGGTCTTCCCTGTAGTACGCGGGTGTGGCAGGCGTGGATGTGTGCAGGAGGGTAGACTGGTAGAGCCACGCGACGCATGCCCACTGAACGCGATCCTGAAAGGACCACTTCTTGGCGAGGACACCGCCATGAGTGAGAGTGACAGTATTGGCGTCCCAGGAGAGAACTTCCTCGCCAGAGCCACCGTTGGCGATTGGGACGCAATAGGCAGATTGAGAGGCGTGAGAAGGACCACGAGGGGCGCGAAGGGCGTTGCGAATAGCGTGGAGTAGAGGCGTTTCGTCATCCGAGGATGTGGGGGGATGAGGAGAAATCTTGGAGAGATAAGGTGAAGGTACGGAAATGGGGTGAGAGAGGAGAGAAACGTCGATGGTGGTCATGATGGGGAGCGTAAACCTGGAGTGATGTCAGCGCACGAACAGTAGTAGACAAGGATAGACTCGCTGATACGGCACAGATGTATGTCCAGGGCGAGTGAGCGGGGCGAAACACTTCTTGCGGGGTTGGTTCTACGGCTGGGGTGGCTAGTACGGCTACGAGCGAGGGGTGGCGGACGTCCGGTCGCGCGCGGTCATCCAGACGAGGACCGTCGGCCGACGGCGGAGGTTTGAGATGGAGAGCGGCAGCCGGTCGATGCGAGAGAAGGGGCGTGCGCGTCGAGGTGAACGCGAGTCTGAGAAGAGGGAGCGGACGGTGTCCTGGCGAGACGGAGCGGAGAGAGAGATCTTGTCGCGTCGGGTCGCGGAGGTCACGGGGCTCGCGCGCGTCTGCACGCGCTTCAGCCACTCGACCTGCACTAGATCTGGTCACCGAGTGGTCACCGTCGCCGGTCACCGGTTACTTATTACTGGCCAGCTTTGGGGCAGCTGAGAGCCGGTCTCGCGCCTTGCCCGACGTCCCGGTCCATCATGCATTCCCCTCTTCTCCTCGCCGTCCCCTCCTCCCGCTCTCTCCTTCTCGCCCTCCCACATTCCTCCCCGCAACCTACGCCAGAACGCTAATGTCTGCAAACGACGACTTTCGCGCAAGGACACTTGCTCGTCTCCAGTCAGTCGCCGCTCAGCTTGAGACCTCCCCCCGTGCCGGCCGTCTCAAGGACAAAGTGTGCATCATCACCGGCGCTGGCTCTCTCAAGGGCATAGGGTGCGCGTCCAGAGCAACCCCATTCTAGTCTATGGGATTGAATATTGAACGTTGAACTGCGACATACAGGCGCGCCTCCGCTATCCTCTTCGCCCACCAGGGTCAGTCGCGAACATCAACTTTCTCCAGCTGACCTCTCATGTCTCCCTCCAGGAGCTCGCCACCTCTATCTCTCCGACTACGATCCTACCCATCTCCAGGAGTTGAAGACAACTATCGAGAAAGCGTACCCTGATGTCAAGGTCACTACGCAGCAAGCGGACGCTGCCGACGAAGAGACTATCAAGAACATCTGCAAGCAGGCCCTCCAGGAAGAGGGGCGACTCGATGTCTTCTTCGCGAACGTGCGTCTTTTCGATCCGCCCGACGTCAGGATAACGCTTACGCTATCCGCCAGGCCGGCATGGCCTCCTCAAAATGGCTCAGCGACATTGATTCAAAGACGTTCATGGAATCTATGCGTGTCAACGCCCTTTCGTGAGCAATTACCTAGCTTGCTCGTCGCTGTGGCTTATGGGCACATGCCAGCTGTCTGCTCGCTGTCAAGTACGGTTCAGAAGCCATGAAGAAGACCAACCCTTCTCGAGGGAAGCCATTTGGCAGCGGCAGCATCATTCTCACTGCCTCAGGTCGGTCTCAAAGGATTCCATACCCGTAGACTTTCTCTGATAAACGACCATCAGTTGCCGGTATTCGCTCAGGTGCTGGTACCACTGACTGTGAGTAACATCCGTTCCCATATCCTTCTGCCCAAGTAATCACTTATTGAATCTTCCCAGATAGTGCCAGTAAAGCAGCGTAAGCGCATCCCTCGTCTCTATTCTAGACATGTGGGCTGAGTATCTACCGCAGCGTAAACAGTATCGCGCTTACGGCCTGCAACCAGCTTCAACGAACTGACATTCGAGTAAACACCATCTGTCCCGGTCTCATTGAGACAGGTATGACTTCCGCCATGTTTGACGTCGCCCGATCCCGTGGCAATGAAGCCAAGATCGGTCAACTCAACCCGCTCGGTCGCTATGGTCTACCAATCGGTCAGCAACTCTAGGATTTCTTCACAGACCCACACTACTCACATTCTCAACTCGTGCAGAGATAGCAAACGCGGCACTATTTCTCGCGTCGGATGAAGCGAGCTATGTCAACGGGCAAATGTGGGCTGTGGACGGCGGCCTCTCCAGCTCCCATCCCGTCGTTCCGGGCAAGCTTGCTTAACAGGATGTCCAGGAGGATTGTGAATTGTGTTTCTGTGTCGTAATAGTGCTTCGTATCTTACGTGATGGTGGTTTTGTCTTCGATTTGTACACTATCTTATTATTCCCGTTATACATCTTCTGGGATGTTGACAAGGGGCGAACTTGCTTCGGCCAGGTACCGTCAGTACGGATGGACGTCCTTTCCGCCATCTATACGGTCCACGTAGTAACTATGGATGCGGCAAGAGTCAACCGCAAGGATCGGGTTACCCACGCTCTTCTGCGATTCCGAACATTGTGTGCGAATCAACACGAGCAGGTACATAATGTACTTCCGTTTCTGAGATCACGGAGGGGTTACTGCTTACTCTACTCTTTGAATCGTTGTCAATATCCGTGCGTGTTGGACTCAACCAACTGGCAGTGACTATGCCGGGAAATCGCAGTCGAAGCGCGATGGTACTGTGTGCCCGTCAATCGATCACGCCTCTCCAACAGTGGTTATGTGCGCATGAAAGACAAGAACTCACTCATGACATCGTCTTCAACGGGTTGGGTGCGTGTGGGTCCGCGAATGGGATAAAATGCCGTTAAATTCGTTTTGGACAGCCCTTGGTCGCGCAGAATACTCATAACAGAACCTGGCTCGGAACTGATGACGGCCAGTGGGACAAGCATTTGAAAGCGGTCACGAGAGCGTTCGTCAGTGCGACCAGTACCTCTCAGCGTCAGACGCTACTTCGCTGTTATCTCTCGACTTAACATAGCACGCACTTGCCATTCTTGCGAGCTAAACTGAGAAATTATTCTCTGTCTAGCTCGTAGAGACAATCGATGGAGGACATTACGCTGTATCGCCAATGAAGTCGCGACACTGTTCCCTAATGATCAACAACGCATCCTGCATACATAAACTCTGAACGAAATCAAATGCAGCATGTAGAAATCCTGCCAAGGACCAGATGCCACTGCCCGACACCCTCGACACGGTGTTTCGGCATGTCTGGTGCATGGCCGTCAGCGCGCCGTGAGCATCGCTAAATGCCATCCGGGACGCCCACATCAAACGCAACCTCTCTCCGGCTGCGCATGACGTGCGAAGCTTATGAGCATAATCTCGGTGGTGAGTTCCTCCCGCCGCACTTCACAGCACGGCTGGAGTTACTACTACTTCCATTCCTCATAGTTGATACATGATGCAAACGCAGAACATACATCTCGAGTAGGATCCCGAAGTCGGAGCCTCTTCCATTCCCATGGTAGGTATCCAGGGATTTGTTTGATATCCTCAGACAAACCCCGGGATACGTGCCATGTTTAGGAAGAGACTCTGACTGTAGGTGACCTACTTTTCTATTGATATTGAGATCTACGTTCATCCGGGTCCGCTATGGATGCCAAAAATGTATCGGATGGCGACTGTATCATCCAGAATACAGGCCGGAATCATAGAAATGGGCACAGAGACATCGCCTAACAAAGTACGCACCTTCACTTTCCATCAGACAATGCTGAGGATAATACCAGCCGATGCGGGTGGTTTTTCGAGTGAAATTGTCTGCGCCTAACATGGTAGCCGGGGTGTAGTACCGGCAAGGTATCTATGACGGCGTCAGCTATTCAGTACCTAACGAAGTTCGTAGGAGAAGGATGCAATGTGAGGGGGACTTTGCGAGAGTCCCAGTGAAGTTCTTGCGCTTTTATAACTGCGTAGCCCTTTAAATCGATCAGACCCCGAGCACGGTGGCACGGCGCTGTGCCATGAGCCACTTGAAAGTTGAGTCCCGTACCCAATTCTGTCTCCGATCGGTGCTCATTAAAGCCCTTCCGTCTCTCGAGTGCACGGTGAGGCTTTTGTGGGCCCCAGCGATCGCGCGAGTCGTGCTCGTACGCACCCCGTTGAACGCGCTTCAAAGACCCTCGCGATCCGCGTGCATATCGCACAGACGGAACGATGAGGGATCATTTTCGATCAATTTTGAGGTCCGCACTTTCCTTTCCGCGACCCCAAGTCCGACCATTGGCATCTGACGAGCCGGCCCCCCCGGCGCTCCTATGGACACTGCTACCCGCTGTCTACCCCCTTTCGCCCGATTTCTGCCTTCGCCCCTCTATCCTATGTAGTCCTCCATATCGGGACATCGATGACAAGCATCCAACCGCCTTCACGCTGCTCTGACCCATTCAGTTCACAGCAATTGACCAAGGTCCTCAGACAAGTCGACAGGTGTCTTGCCTTCACCCCTCGGAGAGTCATCGCGGGAGGGCTGGAAGGAGCAGATGGATCGTCGTGTGCGTTTCAATACTTTGCGCCCACCCCTCGGCATGTTAACTGTGCCCGTTGTCGTCGGACATAACATACAGTCTCGCCGCTAGTTTCTCGCATTTATGGCGTGCATGGCTCTCAGCCGTGCAATGGTCGTAATCGCTTATCCATTACATTCCATCTGACGGGTCTTCGCCCGGTCTAAGACGCAGCCACACTCCTATCTTCTGGCCCTACCCTAGTGGAGACCTTCCCTGGTCTTACGGCTGTTCTTTCATCTTCCCTACCTCCGTGACACAAACAAGCTGGCGCGAGATACTGCAGGCCCTTTTCCTCACCCATGAACCGAATTACCAGTTCCTCGCACCGTCGTGAAGTAAAGTTCCTGCCCATCAATAGGCGTGGATATAGACCGGGACGCTCATATCCCCCACCATCCCTCGAGTGGCTTCGAAGGTGCGTATTCGACGTGTCTGCCACTCGTCAACCATCGTCCGCCATGGTTAAGGTTTTATCACAGCGGATGCGAGGCAAAACGCACGGTGCATGGCGTATTACTCACGTCTCAAAGTTCACTGCCGTTATCCTCATACGTACGATATAGCCAGTGACATTCAGGGTTGGTCGGCCATGCCCAGGGCCGGAGGTCAATGATCCGGGAGCGCGCCCACAGATATTTAACCTTGCCATCAGCGTCATAACCTTCGCTCTTCAACGATACCGTGTCATTGATTGAGTAGTAGCAGCACGCACGATAGTGTTCGTATACCATCCTCCTGTTTGATTATGCAAGCTAATACGTCGGTCCCAGCGGCTTGCAGAGACTGGCCTTGCGTAGGCTCGGCTGGCCCACGCGCTTTGAGGGCGAGACTCTATAACACCAGCCGTTTTGAACCTTACAAAAATTCTCCCGGGCTGTAGCGCGGTCGCAGCTCGTCACATCCCCTGCTCTCCACCGCGTGCATCTCTTGAAGCAGTAGCTCGATATCTGCAAGCAGAAAGCTACAAATCCCAGGTCGACTCTCCTGCCCTCACCCGACATCCCTCATGACGCTCCCCGGGAGCGCTTCAGCGCACCCGTGCTATCCGTCTACCCCGACAAACGACTCGTCTTGCGAACACGTTCCGCCGCTCCGTTCATAGCACGACCACCTGTAGCCATCGTGCCCTCCCACACGGTCCGAGATGACCCACCAGGTCCCACTCGCCGGGCGCTCGGCTGAAGGATCAGCGTGTGGTGAAGCGGGACGACTTCCCAATACAAGAAGCAGCCCGTTCTCAGATCGCACTAAGCGCGTGCTGAGCGTAAATGTTCATGCCATCCACCACGAAGTAGGCCCAAATGTGCTGTATTCCCATACCAGATTGCCACGCCGTTGACGCGTTTGTTTCTGCTTGTTCACTCATGATGACCGTGACGAACCCCGTGCCCAGCGCACACATGCATTCCATTACCGTCATTTGACCTTGAGATTCCGAATTGCAGGGATACGCGAAGGACGTAAAGACAATTCTACACCTTGACCTTTCCGCGATGCCGCTTGGCGTCATTGCCGAAATTTGTAGACTCCTGGTTAGACGGGCATATGACCCTTGCACTGCGTCGTGTCCTCCTCCACATGCTTCTGGCTGATGGCAGCATACGTGTAAGGCGAGCAAGTTGATATAATTGTGTACGATACGGGATTACCTACTACTACACATGCCCTCGGAGATCCTCTTACGATAGGAAACCTTCGCGATCTTCCTTCCTCTGAAGACGACGGTCAGCGCTTTCTGCGCGGATATGAGGCATGTGCTGGCTCACCATGCGTACGCCGTGACTCAGTCCGAGATAGAGTCTGAACAGCCTCTCGCAGTCCTCGTCTCCATGGAAAGGATAGTCTGCGCCGAGGCGGTACGCGGCTGCGAAGCCGGAAGTGACTGCGAGCTCATGCATGTTGAGGACTGCACCGAAGTCGACGTCAGTGGTGATACGACTCGCCCGTCACTTAAGCACAAACCTGACCACGCCCCTGCGTAGCTAGGGTAGCCATCGCGTCAATTAGCTGTCGATCAATGAGCGTGGAAGCCACTCACTGAGTGTGTTGTTTCCCGTTCAAGAACATCATCCACGGCACGACCTTTGCGTAGTGCTGCCAGCGATGACTCTGCTGTTTCCACCACTTCTCGTATATCACCTTCTGCTGGTCGATCTCATTCCGTGTCCACAAGTCTTCACTTCCGTCTCGATCCAAGAAGATCGTCTGGAACACATGTCTCTCAAGCGGTGGCTCCGCGCGGCCGTCTGCGTCCATGCCTGTTCGCACCTCCGCCCCGACCGTCTTCATGCCCGCGTCTTGAGCACATCGCGCGGCCTCTGGCGCCGGCTGGCACTCGTTTCTG
Source organism: Grammothele lineata (assembly GCA_002150815.3). Classification (NCBI taxonomy): domain Eukaryota; kingdom Fungi; phylum Basidiomycota; class Agaricomycetes; order Polyporales; family Polyporaceae; genus Grammothele; species Grammothele lineata. The sequence goes on along the minus strand of NDFF03000120.1, from coordinate 167,585 downwards.
TGTTCCGACCGGTCCTGAGGGTCTATCGGCCCTGCAGGTTTCTCGCCCCGGAACTGCGCCTGGTAATGCGTGAGGTCGAAGCTCATCTCGATCTTGCTATGGTCCTGCTCATACTGGAGAGTGTAGTATAGCGGGCGGAACTTGCGTGCGGCAAAGTCGAACGCCTCCGTCATCCGGTCCCGCTCCTGAGCGTTTGCACCCGATGACAGGGGCGCGTTGTGTTTGGGGTTGTATTGAACCTCGTAATTCTGAGACACAATTGATAGTTTTAATAGTGCTGTAAATAAATGTGGAACAGCACACCGTACCTTCTGCATGTATGCGAGATCGCTATGGGTAACGGTGATGTCAGACAGGTACTTGACGCTCCCCAGGACCCTCTTTTCCTTCCAAGTGGCCTGCTTCCCGAGGAGCTTCAGCGCTGAATCAGCGTCGACGGCGAGAATCAGCTCGTCGAAGCTCGCAGATTGCAGTTGGTCCTTGTCGTCCTTGTATGTAATCTTGACCGGACCATCACGCTTGGTAGCGCGCGATAGTATTTCAAGAACCTTGTGACCAAGCTTAAAATCAACATTGCCGCGGGACGCAATCTCTTCGCGCCAGGCCTGGTAAACATCGTGTAACTGCGTACGGAGAATCAGTGTGAGCGGAAGTTACGAGAAGACAAGAGCGTGCCTTGGGGAAGGAAAGCATGGTGGGTATGCTAGCGAGTAGACTCTTGTCGTTGTACTCGAAGAGCTTCATGCTGGGGTCCATGAAGACCCGCTCCTACTCGCGCCGAGGGGGATGAGCGCACGTGACGCCGGAGAGAAAGAAGCGACGGACCAAAATGGCTGAAGAGACATAGGGAGTCTGATTCCCGGTGCCGAAGAAGAGGGCGACGAGGGGATAGACCATGCGCTCGCCGAAGTCCTTGGAGAAGCCGAACATACGGAGCATCACGTGCACGGGGATCATCGCGAAGACGACCTCGAGCCGCTTGATCGTCTTGAGGGCGCGGCCAAACTTGGCGATGTCCTTCTCAAAGTCGGCGACGAGCTGCGACGGGAACACGTTCGACCAGAAGTGGTCGCCTTTGCCGAAGCTGATCCTGCGCCCGACGTTGAGCCAACTTCCCGGTCTCCATGCCGAGGTATCTGACTACTCACTGCATCTCAACCTCGGTTGCCTCGAAGCCGAGCATCCTAAACATCCGCAGCGTGTTGGCAAACACGGGGCTGCAACCCTGCACGCCGTCGTTGATGTACGACGCCCCATACTTGGACGCGTCGATGTCTATGGACGTGGCCATTCCGCCGGCGACCGGTTGGGCGTCGAAGACGGTGACATGAAACTTGGCGGGGTGCTTGCTGAGAGCGTACGCGGCTGACATGCCTGACGCGCCTGCGCCTACAATGCAGACGCGTTTAGGGTGCGCAGGACTAGACATGGGTGGCAGTATGATGCTGGTCAGAGAGGGCAGTTGCCCCTGCCTGCACGGCGAGCGCGCCCTTTTGAGCGGCGGGTGAGCGGCTGGCGTTGTCCGCCGTCAGCGAGACGATCCCCGCCCCGCGCGCGTCATCGCCGCCACAACCCGCTCCCCGCGGGGTACGCGCGCCATCGCCCAACGCGGTCACGTGTTCGCGTCCCCTCAGACACGCACGCGTTCACGACAGAGAATCGCCGGCGTTACCGGTCTCTATGGACATCCACATGGGGTATCGGGCTCACGGGTATACAGATATATCAAACATCTCGCACCTGCTGCTCCAGCCATGCCCACAGCATCCTACCCAACTGCCTGTCCTGCGTCTCTTCCCGCGCCGCTCCCAGTCGCGCCCAGGGGACCAGGTACTGTAGAGCATGCCGAAACGTCAGCGCCCGCCCTCGAGATATCAAGAACTGGAACGCCTCACCTCTCCCCCTAATGCAAGCCCGTCCGGGGTCGTGCCGGCCCAAAGCTGCGTTAGTGCACCCATCGACGCCGGGTGGAGTAATGGCGCCTGGGGCCAGTCGCTCATCAGTTGGCGGCGCAAGAACGTGTGCGGAACCTTCACACTCACCGATAGCACCTTCTCAATCGGCGATACATGCCGCTGGAGATCTGTCCTCAAGTTACCCGGATGGAGCGAGACCGAGATGATCCCTTGGTCGCCGTAGCGCCTCTGAAGCTCGTTCGAGAACACGACCGTTGCCTGGACGCGCGCACGTATATTAGCCCCCTAAGATTTGCGGAAGAGCGCATTTAAAGGGCGGCTTACGAATTTGCTCTGGAAGTGCAACTTCTGCGTTCCCATCTTTTTCCGTTTGGGATGGTCCCGCAGCGTATCAAAGTCAATTCCCGATACATGCTGGTGCCCGATAGAAGACGTGTTGATCACGCGCGCATGCCTATCTGGTGAGTGCGACGCGCCCGAGAGCAGGAGGGGAATAAGGAGCTGTGTAAAGTAGAAGTGACCTGCAAACAGCGCATGCGCGAAGTGACAGTTCAATAATACCGCTCAAGGAGAAGAATCGAAGAGTACACGGACCGAGGACGTTGGTGCCAAACTGAAGGTCGTAACCGTCGGCCGTGAGCTGTTCCACGGGAGGAAACATGACGCCGCCACTGTTGAAGAGCACGTCGACTCTCGTCTCTTTGCTGAACGAGTCGTGAGCTCCTGACCCGAGCAGAAAGACAGCGCGATGATCGGCTGACCTGAGAACCTCTTGCGCCGCGTTCTTGACCGACACGAGGTCTGCAAGGTCAAGATGGAGGAAAATGGCCGAACGGCCACACGTCTCTTTCCTGAGCTGATCGATCGCCGCGAGGGCCTTGTCCTGGTTGCGGGCAGCCATGTACACTTTTGCGCCTTTCTTGAGCAACGCCTTTGAGCGAAGACGGTAAGTCAAGGAGAGGGAAGCGAATGGCACAATGGGCGCACTTTGACGGTCTCTCTGCCAATGCCTGCATTCCCGCCGGTGACGATCATGACCTTTCCTGTCAGATCTGGCATGTCCTCGGCGCTCCATTTTGGCTTTCCATGCATTTGGGAGAGCTGCGCGCGGACATAAGACATGGCGGTTCACGGACGTTTTCGGTGAAATTAAGGTGATCCTGCAGGACGCGTCAGGGTGGCGGCGGATGGAGGGAAAGGACGGCAAGGGTAGCCGATCGGATGTGGGCGAGGAGGGGGCGGGGGAGCCTGAGAGGTAGGAGGGAGGGCAGCAATGGCGAGAGCGTGAGGAGCGGAAGGATTATTATATACATGGAGGGCAAGCGAGGAGAGGTGCGCGTCTGGAGGAGGTGGAGGACGGAGGGATGGGCCGAAGGCGGGTCGGAGGCCAGGGACGGGCTCGGGTCAGAGGGAGAAGGCAAGGGCTCGGGGGAACCAGATTGCCGGGCCCGACAAGCTCGAACGGGCGGAGATTGTGGTGGACGCGGGGACGGAGGGTGGTGAGAGATGGGACGTCGACGGACGACAATGGCTTAGAGTGCGATGCGGCGGCGAGTGCCGGCGGGAGAGACTCTGGGTGGACGTCCGACAGGCTCGAGCCGCGTGCGAGCCAAGTGCGAGTGCAACGAGGGAGCGCAGGGGCGGGCGAGGGCCGCTGCGCATGGAGAGTCGCTCGTAGGTCGCTCATCGCGCTCGCTCACGGTACCGTCGCTGGTGCCGGTGGTGAGAGCAGGCGGCGTTGGACGCATGTACGCGCCCGCCAGGCGCCGCGGGGCGGGCGCTTGTGGACGCAATGAGGAGGACAAAGGTTTAATTAACGTCGGGAGACGCACGCGAGGCGCCCATTCCCGACGGCACGCCCTGGCACGCTCTGGCGCTAAGGCCTAAGGCTTTGGCTGGCAGGCCCTGCGAGTCGCTGCGACGCCGCCCTCGCCCGCGCTCGTCCCCTCCACGCTCCTCCCCGTCTCCCGCCACCTCCGCCTGCCCGTCTTCCCTTCGCTCGGCAACGCCTGTCATGCCCATGCGCTCTTGTTCCTCGCCACTCACTTATCTGATAACCTCTCCACGCCCTCTTCCAATCCTCGCCGTCGATCCACACCCCTCCTCGCATCCCCTCTCAGCCCTTTCCGCTCTTCATACTCTCCACCTATCACGCCCGACCAGCCATGTCCGTTCAGAATTAGACAGCTATACTAGCCGCGTTCAGAAATCCCATAACCTCACTCCGTCGGACGTCTTAGACTCGGCGGCGGTGACAGTTGAGATCAGCCGCCTTGAGCTTCCAACAGGTCCCCTCGAAGGTCCCGCGCAGCAACCGTGCACTCGCGCTTGATTTTGATGATCACCGATCAGAGCAGCCCCAGCTTCTTGTATACATTCCTCGTCCACTGGAACAGACCACAGAGTTTGTGTGCCCCCCGTCTTATAAGCTCCTTCCACCAGAACGCTCTCCCGGATCCGGCACGCCCCTCCTGTGCGCGCATCCTTCTCTTTTCGAGTTATATTGCTCCTTGGCCACACAACAATACTGCCGCAATAGCCTCCACCTAGTCTCGTCCTCTCTTCCAGAAGCCCTCTCTTATGTACACCCCCCGCCTGTCTCTCCCCACTCTCCGGCTCCCGCGCGCTAACCCACACCCGCAGCCTCTCTGCTATGTACCACCTGCCCGGTGCCCCAGCCCATCATGCTTGCCGCGTGCCAACGAACGCGTCCTTCAATCCTCCTAGGCCAGGAACGCCTTCACCTCCGCCGTTATGAACGCCACGTCCGCCGCGTTCGCGCCCCCTCCAGCTGAGCCCGTCCATCAGTAGCTGCCGTTGCGGCGTGGTGGCACAACTGTCTGACTACTCACCTGCGTGGCCCCAGACGCTCTCAATGACGGCTAGTTTGGCATCCCGGAGCACGGACACTTCCTTCTCGCTGTCCTCGGGCTACATACCTCATTCACATACGTCAGCGTGACCGCCTCCGCCCATCATAGCCACAAAGGCGCGGGTAGCCATGGCCCCAGAGGCCCAGCATAACGCCATAACCAGAAATTGAATGGCACCCGCGCCAGGCCACGGCCGAGCGCGCGCGCGAACGACGTCAGACACGCAGCGACACCAACGCCAGCCGCCCCACACAAGCCGCGCCGGCGTTGGGTCGGAGGAAGCGTCGTGTCGTGGGCGAAGCAGAAGAAGCAAGATGCCACCAAAGTCAGAACGCGCCCCTCCCAGATATCGCAGCGACAGTCGGAATGAAACCCAACCTCCCGAATCGCGACTCACGCAGAAGTACAGGTCCGTCCGGCACGGCATGATCAGCGCCTTGGCCTTGACCGCGCCGAGCGCAGCTCCCAGGTCTCCGCCGCGCGACACGTCCCCCCGCTGCCAGGTCTCGAGCAGCGCGAGCATGTCGTTCGCGTCCCAGTTGGCCACAAACCGGCCTTCCCAGCCCTCGCGCATGAACGCGTCAAGCGTCGGGTACCTGCCAGACATTCCAGTCAGCGCACGTCACGCGACACCAGATTGCAACCGGCCGGGGGAACGCTACTGCTGCCCGTGACGCGTCCGCACCCGACGCGCCGCGGCTGCGACCCGCGAACCACTCACATGCCGCCCATCTTGTACAAGTGCTGGCGGAACCACTGGAGGAACGGACGAATCGATGAGTGGCATGCGCGTCACGCATTAATTTTAGCCATTCTCGTCCACTCACCGTCTGTCCATATGCCCAAGCGCAGTACGCCCGTGCAAACGCCCTGATGCCGATCTCGGGAGTGGAAGTGTAATGGCCTCCCTTGAAGTCGGACCCCGCCTTCAGCGCAGCCTTCGGACCCTCCAGGAAGCTAAGAACGGGGATGTCGCAGCATCACGCACGTCAGTCCATCCAACCCAATCACCTCCAATCGCACCCATCGTCCGAACAATCGGGGGATCCGGCGCAATTACGCACCAGATATTGTGCGGGCTCGTCCGCGCGGACGTGCAGATAGCCACGAACCGTTCCACAAAGTCGGGGTAAATCGTCGCCCAGTGATAGGCCTGTCAACCGTTGAATGTAGGGTGACACCCACACCTTGCGCATGCAATACGGAACGGGCGGCACGCACCTGCTGGCCACCCATCGAGAAGCCGACCACGCAATATACCTTCTTGACTCCCAGGTGTTGCAAGACGGCGTATTGAGCCTTACTGCATGAAGCGACGACCCATGTGAGTACACAATATGCATATATCCGATATATCGGTGAAACCAGACAGCTGTCACTGCACGCACATGTTGTCTTCATACGATACAGCGGGGAAATATGGCCCATTGTACGGTGCGGGCTGACAGAGAGCAATCATTAACGTGGCGATAGGCCGGTGACGTCCGCCCGTTCAGTCGGCTGGACCTGCGGCGTACCGTGTTTGACGGCGAAGACGACTGAGAATTAACGGAAGTCCAGAGCAGAAGACGTCAGCATTCCCGTTGTCACAAATGTCTGTCGCCTGAGTGGTAGACGACGTCCTAGCGGCACACACCTCGCCGTTGCAGAATAGTGCAAACGTCACGACGTAATAGTTCGCTGGGTCAAGAGCCTTGAAGCCCGAGCCGGATATTACTTTTTTTACGTATCGCGAGCTGTCATGGACAACGCCACCTTGTTCTCTCCTACGAGGTACAGCTGACCTGCAAGAATAGGAATAAGCAATAGTGCTAATGAGCATCTCCCGGACGTTAGACGGAACAATCAGCCGCTGCCACTTACTCCCTAAAGCCAGCTTGGCTCCATAGCACGTTGGGAAGACAATGCAAGGCTTCGAAGGATCCCCATAAGTCTGGTATGCGGTGACAGCGTCCGGCAGAACGCCCCCGAGTACATGAAATCGTCCATGGTGATAGTATTGAATGGGGGCGTCGCTCATCGTTATCTAAGACAAATTGTCGCTTGTAGTCCACGGTTCGTGCGGGGAGTTGAGAGGCGATAGGGAATGAGTGTGCCGCTACTTTTACCCCTTCGCCGTGGGTATCCCAAGACAGCTCTGCTCTCACACTCTCGTCCGGCAGCCCTGGGGAAGACTACATTTAACGACGTCATATGACGGCAGGACGAGAGTCTCGGGCCGTAGCACCGTGTCCATAATATGTAGGCATGGGAAGGTATAGACTTGACACCCACGTTGTCCAGCCGCCATTTCAGAAAAGCTACTTTGATTATTGATTATTGCATGTGTGTCGCCAGGTTGAGCGCACCAGAACTAACGCCAGACTCGTCCACTGAAGCCAGCTTGGAGGCCCATGATATCATGAATTCGTTATAGACAATATGCTACAACGATTTTAGGAGGGGACGGAGTGCAGAGGCCTTCCATACACCGTTGGCCCAAGAGCGTGACGACAAGACCAAGATCGCCTACTTGATCTCTAGGAGCTTTACCTCTACAAAGAAAGAAATTAATTGCTGCGGCATGAACATAAACGTAGCGCGTACCGAAGATGAGAGTAGCGTTGCCAGGAATACCTTGCTGCCCTCTCTTGCCGTACGCCATGGGCGCAGGGATGGTCAAAAGGCGCTCCCCGCCAGCTTGCATGCCAGCAACGCCAACATCCCAGCCTGAGTGCGGTGTCATGACATGGAGTAGTGAAGTAATGGACATACGCACCCTTGATAACCTCGCCCTTGCCAAGATGGAACGTGAACTGATGAAGCGGTGAGCTACATCTTTTCAACCATTCACAGATAAACAAAACGTACGGGCTTGCCCTTGGTGTTTTGGTCGAAGACCTTGCCAGACTGCAGCTTACCGATATACCGCATGCTGATGGTGTCACCCGACTTCGCCTTCGGACCGGTGCCCACCTTGTGATCAACGACCTGGACACCACCCTGAAGAGTCTTAGTTTCTCCCTTCTTTTCGCTCTTTTCCTTCTTCTCCTTTTTACCCTTCTCCTCTGCCTTCTTCTCAGCCTTCTCGGTCTTCTCGGCCGGGGCTTCTGCTGCTTGTCCGTCCGCGCCCTTGAGTTTCTTCTGCTTCTTCTTCTCCGACTTAGAGAGTTTGCCCTCGTCAGTCTCCATCGCATCCGATTCGCGAGGACGCTTCTTGGACTCGGTCTTTGCAGGAGCTTGCTCTTCAATCTCCTCGAAACGTCTGAGGTGCGCCGTCAGTACGACTCGGACAACAACAGAATAGCTGGCGCACCCCTCATCATCACTAGGGATATCTAGCTCATTAGGATCGATCTCGACGTCTGAGCTGACATCACGGAGGTCGAAGTCCTCCTCGTCCTCTTCATCGCTGTAGGGGTCTTGGTCCGGAGGGCGCTGGTCTGCACGCAGACCGTTAGCGGATAGAGTCGCCTATCTAAACGCGTAAATTTACCAATGTAGTTGCCGGTGAGGTATACGGTGCTTCGAGATGTCAATGCACTAGTAAACGCGAATGAGGGACATCTCACTCACTTCTTCCCAACGACCTCGATTAAGTACTCCTCATCCTCCGAAAGGACGACGTCAACCGTAGCTTGCTCGATCTACAGACCGTTTGAGCCATAAGAAAGATTATTTGCAGGTCGACATACCTTTCCACATGTCAATGAGCACAAAACCGTGGTAGAGAGCTGCTCAGGCTTGTCCTCCTCCTCGTCCTCCTCGTCTTCGTCCTCACTATCACCACCTGCTCCAGGCGTGCGATAGACGAGCTTAATGGTGGTGCGACCCGATTCATCTGCAACTTCATCACCGAGCGCGACATTGGTGATCCTGAGGTCGGCGGGAGGAGAAATGACCGAAGGGTCACCAGGGGTGACTGCCATACTCCTATTGAGCCGGGAAGAAAACCGCGTCAAACATCAATTATAACGCGTCAAAACGTCAAGTTACGCACCAGAGGGCAATAGCGACAGCCATTTTAGAGAACGAGGGGGTAGGAACGTTAACGTTGACGTTGAAGACGGGCAAGGGAAGTTGCGAGGAGCGCGTCGTGCGTGCCCACAGAATTTTGAGCGCTCGTGCGCTGTACACGTGATCATGGCGCCCATGAGTCCGACGCGCTTGAGGCGAAGCCCGCAGTGCCAGTGAGCGGCGATCCGCGTACTGGTGAAGCTCAGAGTGAAGGCTACTTGGGTACCCCATCCTACCGCTTGACACCGGAACCGCTACCCTTTCAACCCTGCGCTTGACATGGTATGATCTGCTGCCAGCCGCGAATACTTTGGACACTAAATTTCTTGAAATCTGCTTGCCTAGTCCAACGTCCTCCGTCCCTACCTCGCGGCCGTCAGGTCGACACTGACCGCCGCACTCACACTCGAGGACTTTTCCTCACAAGTACATCTACCATGCTTAAACTGAAGCTTGGGTAGCTAATGCTCTCGTTGTCAGATCGTTGAACGTCACAATAAGCCCGAGGTCGAAATTGGGTACGCACTGAAGCAGTTCGTTCTTGCACATCGACTGATGAGGCTCGCAGTGCCTCGAAAGAAGTCCTACTGAATCCCCTCACCATCTCGCGAAACGAGAATGAGCGTGTTCTCATTGAGCCCTCAGTCAATTCAGTACGGATAAGCATCAAGATCAAGCAGGCGGATGAGATCGAGCGGATACTGTGTCACAAGTTCACTCGCTTCATGATGCAGCGGGCGGAGAGTTTTATTGTGTTGAGGCGGAAACCTGTGAAGGTGTGTTCATACCCTCGTTCTAGTGATTATGGTTTGAAGAGCTATCCACCACGCGTAGGGTTATGACATCTCCTTCCTCATCACCAACAACCACACCGACACGATGCTGAAGCACAAGATCGTCGACTTTATCATCCAGTTGCGTGTATTTTTATCCGATTTCCACACTGTCGCTAACACATACATAGATTCATGGAGGAAGTGGATAAGGAAATTAGCGAAATGAAGCTCAGTCTGAATGCTCGGGCACGTGTAGTGGCAGAATCGTACTTGAGTGCGGTGAGTCCGTTCTCGTTTGTTGATGCATACATCGGCTGACATACTACCGTAGTTCAATGTCTAGCCAAATGCTCGCTTGCGGTGGCCGATTGTGGGCGGCCATGCACATGCCTGAAGTCAGGCGGCTGGATCGCCAACTCCGTGGTGGGGACCACGCCCTGTAAAGTAGTGATGGAAAGGACATATAATGTACCAACGACCATGAGAGGAAGGATCCGGGTGATTTCGTACAAAAGCGTCTTTGCGCACGCACCGTCGTCGTCGCTTTCGCCGGACCGTGCAGGAAGCATATCTAGTTGTAGGCGCCGACCTGCCGGCAGTAGCACGTATGACGTACGTGTCGGGAGCGTACTGCACGCGCGTCAGGCTGTCTGTCTGCCACATCTCCCTCCTCGACCACCATGATCTCCGGTATACCTCGCTCGTTATCATCTGCGGTCGTCGCGATTACCACTGTCGTGCTCTTTGGCACGCTTTACTCGGTCGTTAACGATACGTATCTCGACACCTCCAATCCCCTCATCACGGCCCTCCCACACCACCTCCACGCGACGGACTATTTTGCGTCCAAGAAGAACCCACTCAACGTCTACTTCACCAAAAGACTGTGGGCGTGGACAACCGCCACATTCCTATTCCACTTCCTTACTTCCCCACCCCGCGCGCGATCCGGCGCACGCGTCGCGCAATACGTCCTTGCGACCTCCGTATGGCTCGCCTTCACATCGTGGTTCTTCGGACCTCCCGTGCTCGACCGCCTCACCGCCTCGACGGGCGGCGAGTGCACTCTTCACCTCCCGTCAGGCGCGGTTCTTACCGTGCCCGCAGAGTACTGCGTTAGCCGCACCGCGCTGTCGCCCGTGACACACCCGGCTCTCTTCCCAGCGTCGCTGCTCCTCCCCGAGGGTGCATGGGCGAGCACACCGCGCCTGCGCAAGGGCCACGACGTTTCCGGCCATATCTTTCTCCTCACGCTCTCAACGCTCTTCCTCATCGACCAGGTTCGGCAGTCGTTCAGTTCCGCTCCCGGGTTCCGAAATGCCCGCCAATGGCCACCTCTTCATAGCGCCGCCGTCGCGTTCTCTGGAGTAGTCATTTGCGTGTCTATGCTCGCAATATATACAACGAGTGTGTACTTCCATACGCCGTTCGAGAAGCTCACGGGTTACGGTGAGTCCCCTCTGCCCGTTTATGGCTAGTCCTCACGTCGACCATGTAGTATTGGGGCTTGCGAGTTTCGCTGTTACTCAAATACCGTCACTGCTGATTCCGAGTGAAAGGACAGCTTCAAGAAAATCCACGCATGCTCAGAAGACTCCCTCATGACATGTCAGTACCTGTGATCTTGGACATGAGCGCATGAACTATGTGTTCTGATTTTCTGCCGGACGCGTAGCACGCCCTGCTAGCATGGTCTATCTGCGATATCGGACGCCAGTGGATATTACAGGCATCCTTCGTAATGTATGCTAGACTCTACGGCCTAGTGTCTTGTTTGAGATGTGCAATAGTACATTGGTACATATAATCTATAATATTACATCCTGCTCCAACCGCAATCCAGTTGTACAACTTTTGTGTCTACTGCTCCAACCATTCAAGGAACTCAGGCGTAAAGTACGTCAAGATGAGTGTACATCCTAGAAACTGGGTGAGATGATATCAGCGCATTCGTCGTAAGACTGTTACGTACCTGCGCGCACGAAGCTTTCGACCGTCTCAAACGCCATGGTTTTGAGGTCATATACCCCCGCCCGCGCACCAGCATGAATCATGGCGAATTCGCCACTGACCTGGTAGCAGGCAAGAGGGTGGTCCTGGGCGAGCTCCTTCGCATCCTGAATGATATCGAGGTACGGCATAGCAGGCTTGACCATGATGATGTCCGCACCCTCGTTCACGTCACGTTTCTACAGACGTTCAGAATGAACTTCGGACGATCACGTAATAGAATGGATGAAAGCCTACGATGGCACGACGCGCTAGACCCTTCGCGGTCGGCGGGAGCTGATAGCACTTCCTGTCCCCAAATGAAGGCGCGCTGCCCGCCGCGTCCCGGAAGGGTCCATAGAGGGAGCTCGCGAACTTGGCGGAGTAAGACATGAGCGTGCACCTGTTGCCGAAACCGTTGTCAATGAGGGCGCGCTTGATGGACTTGATCCTGCCATCCATCATATCCGAGGGCGCGACGCAGTGCGCGCCCGCGCGGGCATACGCGAGTGCAACCTCGGCGATGCGCGCCGCGGACGGGCCTTGATCAAGCGACCCGTCGGGACTGAAGAGGCCACAGTGACCGTGCGAGGAATATTCGCAGAGACAGACGTCGCAGGCAATGTAGAGATCAGGGTATAGCTGGCGTAAGAGGCGAATCGACGCGATTACGGGTCCATTGGGGTCGTCTGCGGGACCGCCGCGCTCGTCCTGGAAAAAAGCGCGCGCACGAATAACTCAGCGCTTGATCTGGGGAACGTCAGTCCTCGAAAGGTGGGGAGCGCACCTTGGTGCAAAGGAGGGGAACACCGAAGAGGATGACGCTTTTGAGACCCTTCTTAACAAGGGGGCCGAGGAACTCCTCGAGCCTGTTGACACCCCACCTGCACTGACCGGGGAGACTGGGGATCTCCACGCGGGCATCGGGCTCATCGGTAATGAAGATGGGATACATGAACATGTTTTTGGTGAGGGTGCGCTGAGCTTGCCATGAGCGCGAAAGGGGATGCTGATATCCGCCCTGGAGGATAGAGCTAGCCGGTGGCTAATTCAGGACGGGTCCAGTAACCAGCTACCAGGTGCGCTAGAGACTCACGAGATTTCCATTTCTTCGAAATGAGGGCGAGGGGTAGGTGGAGGCGTGAGTTGGTCCAGGATGGGCGGGTCGCAGGCGAGGATTTATGCGTGCAAGTTGGAGGTGAGAGCGGGCGACGTGGCAGGTGCGAGGGGGGTTTTGAGAGGTGCTCACCCGGGACGCTGTGTGGGACGAGCAGCGCATTCGCCCGACTGACGGCGCGGCGGGTTCCCACGGCAGGCGGGCGTCTGCCAGGGCCTGTCTCTCACTCAGAGCCGCAAAGTCAACTCAAAACGTCGACTTGCACCGCAGACGTCCTCTGGGACTCTCAGCCTCCCACCGGGCCCGCCTCGTCTCTCCCACCGTCGAGCGCGGCCGACGTGTCGCTTTCCGGCCCTATGCATGGCCATGCTCTCACCCGCACTTCCCCTCGGTGCCTGTCAACGCTTCGCGCCAGGGCGCGCCTCACCCCAACCTGCAGCTCTCTCGGGACAGCCTTGACCGTAATGGATCCGATGCCGAAGGAGACGCACTTGTGACTCCAACGCGCTGCTCGCGTGGCCTTTGTTACTTGCCTATTTAACAGTCGGCGCGGTCTTGCGCAGTGCCGCAGTGTCCGCAACCGCCGACCTTCGTCAAATTGATCTGTGCCATTACTCCACCTACGACCCGGTTCGGGGTCGGGATCAATCGGTGGTCCCAAGCTGTCCAAGGATAGTTATTCGATGTATCCGCATCGTCACTAGCGTGTCGGTGTCTACACCCGAGCACGCTCTCCGAAGTCTCCACAGTCAGACGCTCCAAATCGGGCACTGTCTGAGCTGCTTGTCCTCTTCTCTCCGATGCTGGCTCGGGTTCCCCGTGAATAATCAGTTCAATCTCCACCTCACTCCTCGGGGCGCACTATATAGCTCTCCGGTCAAGCCCTGTCTACCCTCTAATAATTTATTCCTCAGCCTACCCGTCCCAATGCCTGCAAAGGACCTACGTCAGCATTTCCTCTTCGTATTGTGTGCTGTCGCACCCTTCTGAATGCTCATGATCATACCAGCTCGCATTGTCGTCCCAGACGCGTACCCAATGACGGAGGAACCGTCGGCGCTGCTTGCCCCTCGCACGCCCACCTCCCGTTTATTGGGAAGGAGAGGCCTCCTCACAGGCCTCCCTCCTCAACGCGATCGCGCGCCCCCGGCATACGTCTCTCTGCCGCCCACTCAGAACGGTGTGCCCAACTCAAATACGCCCAGGAAATGTAAGTTCTTCCGCAAGCTTACTACGCGTGCCTCGTTCAAACTAACACTTCTTCGCACAGGGACACAGGTGGATCAAGATGAAACGGACGAGAAGGAACGAAGGAAAGCCATGAATGAACTCGTTGCGTCCTGGATGGACCGTTTGCAGCTCATCAGCGTCATAGTTGCGTCGTGGTCGTCACATTTTCACGTCCTGAGGCTGATTGCTCGTACTTAGACCACGTTCTTCGCTGCAATGGAATCCCAGCTTTTGGGCACCACCGCCCCGGACCCAGACAGCCGGCAGGACGACCCATGGGCGAGTCAGATAGCCAATGCAGCGTTGACCGGGGCGCTGGTCATACACATCTTCGCTGCCATCCTCGCTTTCCTGGCAGCCTTCTTCCTTATCCGGTATAAGCTGACTGTGGCCAGACGCGAGGAGCGCAAAGTCGAGTTTGGCCTCTCAGACAGCACGGTCAATGGAGGTAGCGACAGCAGTAATACGGAGCCCGGAAGCCAGTCGCGCTCTTCAACGACCAGTAGCGACCCACCCATCTGGTCTTCAAATCCTCACCTCGAGCAGGTAGGTCCCTTTCGGAGGGGCCGCCCTCCTACCCATCTACTTGACCACTGCCACTCGCTCTGCATGTGGTTGTCTGTCGTCGGCTTCGTTTTTGCCCTCGTCGGCGTACTCTGCTTTGCATGGTCTCGGTTGGCGCTCAGCGGTGGTATCGTCGCCTCAATATGCATAGGTACTTGTCTTGTGGCCGGCGTTGCCGCTGTATTCTGGCCAATACCTCCTGCACATAAGTAACATGGCTGCTTTTACATCGTTCCTTAAGAAGATCGGATGTGGGTCCACGCCAAATCCCTGCTAGCATCGGCCGACTCTCGTCCAGCCACTTGTCCAGATTCGCGGTCGCGACCGTCCATACACTCTTGGTCAATATACCATATCGCAGCATACATGATTTACTACCTTCTCTCGTTCTGTACGCTTATATCGCGACTACGCACTTTGCTTCGAACCTTAATTCATGGATCTGTGTTCCCATGTTGAATCAGCTTATTCAAGCACTTTCTATTTACGCGAGCCGGCTGGGCTGTCGGAAGGCGCCGAACCCGTACCTCCACGACCAACATGACTGGCAATACCGTCCGTATGCCTTGACATATCTTTAGATAAGCTGGACGTACTTCATGGCGTCTTCCTGCGGGTGGAAATCTGCAGCTGTCCTCTCGTCTCGGCACCGGCCCGGACCTCTCTTAATCAGTCCTGCCCTCCGCCATCTCCGCCTTCCATCGGCGCCGTCCTGCAGCACCATTCGTCCTTACAAAACCTCGCGACGCAGTCTTTCAACTGCTGTCCCCGCTCATCACCATCCCCTGCAGCCCGTACGCAAGATGGGCAAGAAGAAATCCTCCGTCCCCGCCGAGCAGCACCTCTTGCTCCCCGCGCACCCTGCGCGTCCTGACCCCTCGGCTGCCCCAATCGTCGACACCCACACCCACCTCATCTCGACATATTCATTTTACCGCAGCAAATATCCTTCGGGCCAGCACGTGACTGTCTACGATTTCGTGCGTGCGTTATACCGCGACGCGGGCGTGCGCGCGATAGTAGACGTCTATTGCGAGGCTCCGGAACTCGGTGCTTGGCGCGAGCTCGCGGACTCCGCACTCACAGAGGAGGGTAGGAGGGAGATGTGGGGTGGGCTTGAATATTGGTTCGTCATGGGTACGTGCACTTCGTTCGTCCCCCGCGCTCGGTGCGCAGCCGCATCTTACCTGAGATCTCCACGACGCGTTCTGCTAGGCGTACATCCGTGAGCAGCGTCTACTCATTGGCTGCACAAGATGCACTGACGCTCGGTCAGACATGAGGCGAGGAATTACACGGACGAGATAGAACGCGGAATGTGTGGCCAAGTTCCACTTCGTTCTTCTCTTGAATGCTGAACTACAAATCGCAGCTTAGAAGCTATGCAACACCCGCGATGCGTCGGATGGGGCGAGATGGGTCTCGACTATCATTATGACAACTCCCCTCGCGAGGTACAGCAGGAAGTTTTCATCCGACAGCTGAAGCACGCCGTCCGACTCGGGAAGCCTCTCACAATACACACGCGTGAAGCGGAAGAGGACACCGAACGTATTCTGAAAGAGCATGTCCCCCAGGACCACCGGGTATGTTCCACTATCTGAGAGACACCGACTCTGCGCGCACCTCGACTGATTTCACTGTCAATCGCCGATGTGCAGATACACATACACTGCTACACAGATTCGCCGGAGTGGGCTGCGCGCATGCTCGCACACTTTCCCAATCTCTACATCGGCGTCACAGGTTCGTCTTTCCCTCGTTCCATTTCATCATACTCAAGCGCGGGCTATCGACTATGCCGATGTACAGGCGTTGTTACATACGCAACCAATACGAATACCGCCGAAGTCATTCGCCAACTCGTCTCAGCGTCACCCTCCGGGCCTCTTCGCATTCTCCTCGAGACCGATGCGCCCTTCATGGCACCCTCAAACCTATATGCCTCCCTCCCCGGTGTTAAAGGACGTCTCCCTCTATCGCATTCCGCAATGATACCCTGGACGGCCCAATTCACGGCCGATGTCGCGAACGAGCGATTGCCTAACGGTGTCCCTGAATGGAACGCTCTCCGAGTGTTGCGCGAGAGCGAGGCGAACGCGCATGCGATGTACGGCGTCTGATCCCGAGCCCGGGTCCAAGGAGCAGAGTCGGTTAGGTGCCCAGCATTCTCTTCCCGGTGTCGTTATATTGTACAACAGGCAACATAGCTACATACATCGACCCAGGTCTCGTAACAACATGACTATGTGTGGGCAATAGCCAAACAGGCGCTGTGTCCACGTCAACTTCAGTGGGCTGGGGCACGCCGTGAGGCAGCCCGTGGCCTTCTACGAGTCTTCTTGACTCGCTCAATTTCCGCCCGTCCACCTGCAGTGTGCTGATCAGGGCTATGTTCGATTCGAGTCAAGCTTCGCGACTTACACAGCAGGGCCGGGAATTGGATACGGCAAGCTGGGGTCCGTGTAAACGTCAAACACAATACCTGGCCTGCGAGATAACCGTGTGAAGCGTGTAAGAAGCGTGGTGTCGTATGTTAAGAGGATATGTGTCAACTTACGTAGTTGGAGTGTACGCCCCGGGGAAAGACACAAGTCCGCTAGTAGGGAGCGCTGTACCAGAGCCGGTGATCTCGACCTGAATACATGACGGATAGAGCTGTGCGCCCGGATAATCAAAAGCACCGTGAAGCGCGATACTAAAGATCATTTCAAGCAGCACAGTCAATATCAGGTTAGACCAGGATCCGCAGACCTAACGTACATCTCGTGCCGGATGAGGTACTGCCCTGGCTGGAGCTTAGGAGGGATGGTGAACGTATAGATCGAGTCGGAGGCTGTAAGAAGATCCGTGGCAGCCCATTTGCCGTCAGCGGTCTTCCCTTCTTCAGCGACCTTGAACCAGACCGCACTGAGGAGAGACCCCTCAATACACGATTATATGGGTAAAAAGGAGGTGCACGGAGACGTACGATGTTCCGGGCTGCCATTCCGTGATGTCGCTTGGGGCGCGAGCCATGTAGGTGATCATAGGTCCGACGTGGCTATAACGGGATGGTCGTTCAAACATTTATCAACTCCCATGCTTCCGAAAGGAGAAAGTATCTTACGAATCAGGCCAGGTAGTCCAGTTCAAATGCATATCCGATCCTGCAGCGACGGTTGCAAATATCGGTGCCGGAGAACTACCAGGGTCGCCACCGTCGGTGTAACCGTTGCATTGAAGGCTGGAAATCGAAGAAACGTCAGTATGTAGCGTTCCACTGAACAGCTGAGCGTGCGCACTCGATCAAAGTGAGGTCAGTAACGGGACCTATAGCGGGCTGAGTCAATCATAGAGAACCTACTTCACAAAGAAACGACATACCGTTGCTAGGGATGGCCCTGATGATCCTCTCCGGAACGGGGTTCATGTAGGAGTCCGTGTAGGGCAGATAGCCAGTGTAATGGGTAGATCCGACGACGACGTCTTGAACGTAGCCGTGGGCCTTCACAGACGACACGGCAAGCGCTGCAACAGCGAAGGCTGACAAGGCGAACACCATGGTGAGCTTTCAATATGCTACGCTGGGCAAGCATCGAAGTCTTTCTCTTTTATATCGAGTCGGCGGAGCAGCATCTGACCTGTCGATTCCCGGTACCAGCAGGTTGCATGGTCGTGTAATTCACGACCGGACCGACACAGGTATCTATAATGGCAGCAGCTGCGACCGCCCAGGGAATAACCGACGGAAGCCTGCCACTGTCATGCAAACAAGCAGATCATGAGCTGTGCCGTCTCAGAGGCGGCTAAAGCCCGGTAACTTTTTCGTCGGTGGTGGATAAAAACGAATTGAATTCGTCTTGTACACGACGAGTCCCGAGACTATCAGAGACGAGGTTAAACCGATATCTGGACAGATAGCGTCATGGTGCATCCACACCTGCTGTGGAAAGATAGACTTCTGGTCGATGGACGGCCCGGAGCAACTTTCAAAGAGAGTGACCGCGGGCCGGTATGCTTCTCACTTTGGTTAAGTGTATGGCCTACATATGAACCGACAAGGTCAGTCGATGGTCGACGGAAAATTCGAAGTATAGACGCACCTGTCGTCGGACAATCTCAAAACATCTGACGATCCTCATGACAAGTATTCACGGCATGCGAATTCCGAGCGAAACTTGAAGCGACGGTAGATGGTGTAGTGTTTATCGCACCCGACGTTCGAATGCCTTGGGTAGCTCGGTATCAAGTACTATCAAGAGAGCGTAACTTTGACGTGCCGGGGCCGCCGGATGAGCACGGGCTGATTAGAGCGCCGAACAAACACCTTCAAACTCCGAAACGCACCTCTACCACTACTTACACCAACACGATCAGATCACTGGCTATCTTTCGATCAACTACCGTCTCCGTTCACCGGGCCATCGTTGCAACGCCAAAATGCAACCTAGTAATCTACCCGACGTTTTCCACAGTCCAAGCCATGGAACTTCAACTTGTTATTACTATGCAACCGTGTAATGTATGGAAGTCGTGGCCGGGCCACTGGCCCTAGGCAGATTGTGGCATGGCGCCTCCCAATACCCACATTCGCCGTCGAACGCCTTGGAAGTAACATCTGACTATTAGTAAGTACTAGGTGCATAGCTATCCAGTTGCTGTTGTAACTCGGCTTTTCTTGCCACGCTTGTCGCTAGTAGCCGCAATCGTGTGGTAGCTACAGAAGACCTGCCTTCCAACTACTTACTTCGACTTTGCTCCGTCAGACTACTATGGGATAGAGATCAAAACCGCATTTTAACGCATAGCATAGGCTGGAAGACTGAATGCGAGCATGCAAGTCTTATGCGCCAATTCCGCACATGCCCACGCTGAGCAGCCGCCAAGCTCCAGCTACCCAACCCATCAAGTTGAGCGAGCTCCGGTGCGAAGCCTGACTGTTCGACACATGTCTCGAACGAGTTTCTAGAAGCCTCATCCGGTGTCTGGAAGCATCGTTGGTGCTGGTCTATGTTTCCCCACCCGATGGCGGTACGCTACCCCAGGGCGGTGTCGAAGAGCCTGAGGCGCCAGCTAACCACACTCTATTTGTTGATGTCAGTTGCCAAGCCTGAGCCGGTGCGCTAAGTACGAACGGGCTTACTTACGCTTCTTCAGGGCTCCGTGGACACGACATCTCTCTTTTGATCATCATAACTGCAACTCTTCTTAAGAAAATCCTCGCACTTGGTGGCTAGACCTCCTACCGGGCCCACTGACTCAAAGCAACTTGCTAATTATCTTCCGTGTACCGTCTCTCCCTCAAGACATGACTTCGGAGGCAACATCTCGATTAAGGCGTCATCTCTGACCGAACGCACTCTCACGGAACCACTCCGGAGTCCGCCCGTTCGTTTCCTTGGACAGTAAGCTAACGTTTGATATCTCGTTGGTTGTTGACGAGCACTTTATCAACGACACGGTACTATACTGATGATAAGTAGTCATGATAGTGCGTGCGGTGCCCCAAGCCTGAAAACCGATGTGGCAGCCGCTCGCAGCACTGACTAGCACAGTGGTGAAGCGAACTGCTCCCGTCGCCACATCTGTGTTCATTGCATCCCACTCTGGATTTGAACACTCCTCGTACGAGAACGCTTCTGCAGCTTACTAAGACGAGTTGATTGGCGTGAAAGTCGCCGACTTCAGCCCAGGCCACATATAATCTGGGAAGCGTCGATCTTTCGCCAGCTGCCTTTGAATGCTGGTTAGCTGGCCGACCTCAGTGCCGCGACTGAGTGCGAGTCGAAGTCGCCTGGGAATACGAAGAGGCAGCCGAAAGACGTATTACTTACTGATCGTGAAATCAAGGTCGACGAATTTTCGGGGTGGGCATCTATTCACGACATCCTATGTTGTATGCACCATCGAACTGGAACCGTGGGATAAGAATTTAGTGTGGAGGCCGTGCTCTGATCGACGGCCATAAGCGCTGCAGGTTCATACGTATGTAGACACCACCTCGGGATGCATGTGATTCTCAGTAGCTACTATTCCTGTCCATGCAATTCTTCGCGAGACGCTAGTACGGTCGGCTGCGGGGGCCGACAGATGAGGGTGCAAAGTACTTCTCTCGCTCCTATCTTTGGGCCGACTCATGCGGGGAGCGCCAGTGGATCACCTGTCAGTACGAGTGTATTCTGAATCATCTTCAGACGTACCCCCGCATCGGATTCACCGGTGCTGCCCTGCGTAACTTCCGCAGTTGCCTCCTCGGAGAACCCTCCACGAGGCGGACACGCGTAATATACCCTAGGACGAAAGGTCCCCCGGAGTCCGCGCTCTCCGGGGATGCTGTGTCGTCTCTGAGTTCTGTCTCACGTTTCTCCGTGTTTAGCACGCGAATGCCGGTGTCGTCATCGGTCGCCGCTTCGCACGTCCACACGACATTCGCGGTCGCCGCTAGGGGCTGTGTCAGAGGTTGACGAGTCGGCCTCTGTTTCTCGTGTAGAGGTGAGCATGATGGCGTGGCTAAATACAATGCCCGCACAGCATGCAGGGGGTCGTACCCCGGGTATCTGGACGTTCGTGCGACGAGTGGCCGGCATAATGCAAACGTTCTCACAACTCTAAAGCATCGAGACACGGACGGCCTGGTCAACTCAATTTCTGGCTCGGGCCCGCCATCCTCCGTCTAGTCGATCGAGCAGGGCTTGCACCTCTTTCACCGCCCCCTTCCTTTCCCGTCGTGCGGTCTCCCACTCGCCCTCGGCGTTGATGGCATCGAGTCGGAGAAGAGACTGGAGCAGGAGCTCGCCGAGCCTGACGTGTTCCCGTTCGACGTCGAGGGGCGGACGCGTCCCCGATCCGGCTGCAGAGGCTGGCTTCGGCGGCAGTGCGGAGGGCGTAGGCTCCGGGCCAACCTGGGCGGGGGCGGACGCGGGGGAGATGGCGACGAGGAAGGAGTCCACGTCGGGCTGGAGGGTTGCGCGAACCTTGTCGAGCTCGGTGCGGATCTGGGAGATGGTGGTCTGCTCGGTGCGGGGTGCACTGGCGGTCTGTGCTGAGGTAGCTTTTGACGAAGGTGGCTTGATGGGGTCGCCGCCGCCAACGAGAGCGAGCTTGCTGCCGGGCTTGATGCCGTAGGCGGAGACTGATCAGAGATGAGGTCAATGACGTCAGGACGGGAGAGGGTCACAGGGCAAAGAAGACGCGTCAAGAGCGGAAGAGGGTGCAGAGGTGACGACATGGGGACACCCTCGACGCGGCCGTGGCCTATCAGCGCAAGCCAAGGTTCGGATGGGCGACCCGGGCGCTAGAGGCAGCGTGCGCGGAGATGAAAGCTCACGGACGGCAGCACGGTGCTCGTGCATCGATCGGCGTATTTCGTTTGGGAAGGAGCGACGCGCACGAGAGGATGCACACCAGGGGACGCGGTGATCCGGGGCGTCTGAGCGCGCACACGTACCAAGAGCGTTGTCGTCCTTCATCACAGCGCCGGCATGGATGAGCTTGAATGAATCCCTCGGGAGCTGGGTGTACTCCGCGATCTCATCGCGCAGCTGGCCCAGCTTCGCGTTGGGAGGGGGCACGGCAAAGTGCAACCTAGGGCCGCAGAAAAGAGGGTGCCGGAAGGGCGGTCGTGACGGAAGTAGAGGGGACAGGACGCGGGGTGGAAGCGATGCGTCAGAAGGGATGGGGAGGAGACGCAAGCGAGGAGACGTGCCTTTCCTTGCCCCATTTGACGACGATACTCATGTGCTTGTCCTTTTTGCCGCCGGGGCCGAGGATGCGCTTCGTCTGGTAGTAGACAATTCGCGCGAGTATGAGGAGGAGGGGGACGAACGCTGCGCGGGTGTGAGCGCAGAGGTGGGAGCACGGGGAGGGGGAGTGGCATACCGAGGTGGACGGGGGAAAACAGGATGGGCGAGCGATGGGCGCGGCTGCGCAGGAAGGAAAACACGTTGGCGGGCGGAAGCGGGAAGAGTGGAGAGGAGCGAGGCTGTTTGCCGGGCGGTGGAGGAGAGAGGCGTGCTTGGGCAGTGGCAGGCTGGCAGCGGTGGTGCAGCGTCGGCCGTCCGGCGCTTCAGCGCTCCCCGGACTGCAGCGTGGGAACGGCCTGCCCGTCCCGGACCGTAAGCAGCGATTCTTATCTTTCAAACTCAGATGCGGGCGTGCTTAGAGCCTCGTATAGTGATGTCATCGCAGATTCACATAATTGAACCCGAGCTCTGCGCAAATTTGAATTGATCCCTGCCCACCGATCCTGCTCGCAACCGCCTTATATCTCCTTTCCTCCCCACTCCGCCTCCCGACTCGTCCTCTCCCTTTCCCCGACCTCCCCCTTCCTCTTCCCGCCATGTCCAACCCCCCTCCACAGGACGCCGGCCTCGCCCGTCCCGCCCCCGTCCCCATCGTCCCACGCACGTCCGTCCCAAATACAAACAGGTCCGTGACCAGCCTTCGCAATAAGACCGTCGGGGCCACCCCCATCCCCCCCTCTCTCCAGGCTAAAATGGCCGCCGTAAGTGCCTTCCGTTCTCATCCCTGCTTATCGACCGTTCATCATCTCTTTCCGCCTCTCACCCGCCCGCTTTCCTCGTTCATCCCGATCCCCCCTACACCCAGATGGCGAGCCGCGCTCAGAATGGCGCCGTCTCCGTAGAATCCGCGACAGCGGCCCTCAAGAACGCCGGCTTGTCTGACAAGGCTTCCATGCCTCCTCCTCGCGCACCCGTCTCTGCTCCGGCTCTCGGCTCACGTCCGGGCGCCCCAGGTGGCGGAGGCGGCTTGGCCGCTCGGCGTCTGGCTAAGGGCGGGCTTCCCAAACTTAGCGGCATGGACATGGGCCTACAGAACGCTGGTCTCGGTGGCGGGCGACCGAACCAAGCGCAGGACAGCGCTCC
Organism: Grammothele lineata; assembly: GCA_002150815.3. NCBI lineage: Eukaryota > Fungi > Basidiomycota > Agaricomycetes > Polyporales > Polyporaceae > Grammothele > Grammothele lineata. Next base: position 144,257 of record NDFF03000120.1, on the reverse strand, counting down.
TCGACGGGGCCCTCCAAGCTCTTTCTCCACTCCGTTTGCGAACTTTGGCAAGATTGTGTAAGCGTCTTGAGCTGTGTCCCGTCTCTTCTCCTGCTGAGCCGCCCTGGCAGTGACCCTTCAGGGGCTCTCAATTTCAGCGGGAAAGCAGTCCTGCATGCGCAAGGCGTCGACTTCTCGAACGGCTCGTCTTTCGCAATCAACATGGATCAACTGCAGCTGGACGAGGAGCTAGGAAAGGGGAACTATGGCACCGTAAAGAAAGTATTCCACAAACCGACAAAGGTCGCGATGGCAATGAAGGTGCGCCTCTTGCAATCTGCCACGCTGTTGTGCCGACAATGTTCCAGGAAATTCGACTCGAGCTCGACGATGCAAAGCTCAACGGCATCCTCATGGAGCTCGACATCCTACATCGCGCAGTCGCCCCAGAAATAGTCGAGTTTTACGGCGCCTTTTTTATCGAGTCGTACGTCGGCGATATCCCAATACCTGTTGGTTGTGCTAAACTTGTCGTGTCTGCAATCAAGATGTGTCTATTATTGCATGGAGTACATGGACGCTGGGTCACTAGACAAGCTACAAGGTGATGGCGTTCCAGAACACGTCCTTGCGCGCATCACCGGGAGCATGGTTCGTGGACTCAAATTTCTCAAGGATGATCTCCAAATCATTCATCGCGGTATGTCGCTTGCCCGTGTCGCAGAGCTTTTTAGAAACTCACAATTCTGCGATATACCAGACGTCAAGCCAACGAACGTCCTCATGAACAAGAGAGGGCAAGTAAAGTTGTGCGACTTCGGAGTGTCAGGTCAGTTGGAGAAATCACTGGCGAAGACTAATATCGGGTGCCAAAGTTACATGGCTGTAAGTAGCTTTCATTCCGTGCCCATTTTCCGTTCTCTCACGACGCTACAGCCCGAACGGATACGCGGGGAGTCTCAGAATAACCTCGGGACATACACTGTATCATCCGATGTGTGGTCTCTTGGGCTGTCCATGATCGAGATGGCACTGGGACACTATCCGTACCCGCCAGAAACATACGCGAATGTCTTCGCGCAGCTCACCGCAATTGTCGACGGCGATCCCCCGGAGCTCCCGGATGACTTCTCAGAGGCTTCCAAGGATTTTGTCGCGCGGTGCCTTCACAAGATTCCCGATCGCCGAGCCACATACGCCGAGCTCCTTGTAAGTTGTACCCCAGATCCGGCACCCTTGGTTAGAGTTTGCGATGCTGATGGGAATCTGCTGCGGACATAGGCTCATCCCTTTTTGGTCGACGACATTACTCGTCAGGTCGACATGGCTAGCTGGGTGCAGAGAGCTTGTGAAACGCGGGACGCGCGCATCCGCCAGCACATTGATGCCGCCCAAAGGTCCATGTCGTAAGCTCGGTCGAATAGGTTCATTCTTGCGAACCTTGGGCAGCACAAGGCATATTCCCTGTGCCCACCCCTACCTGGCTCTCGCCGAAGCTGCGCCTGCACTACCTCATCTCTACCCCCGATGGCTCCTGGCACACTGGACACTCTCAACATCCCGGGTCTTACCGCTCATGCCGTTGAACCGGCCGACATTCACGCCAGCCGACACCAACTGGACAGGGGCCTCGTAGCACCCATTCTTTCCCCATGCTCTGCTTGACTTCCCGTGGCGGACATGCTTCGGGACATCTCTATTTTTATCGGGCTTCGCCTGGGGACGGCCGTGTGCTAGGTTGGACGACCGGTCATGGTCGCGCATCTGTCCGGTGCGCACGGTATCGGGGTACGAGGAGCTTCCCTCACGCGCCTCCCTTACGCCGCTGGCGCGGACTTCGGAAGGAGGGGCGGGCTACACGCTGAATCCTTGGACGCTCCGTGCTCAGTGTTTATGCTCGTTATATATGGAGCACACATACTGTCGGGCGACTTGAACAGCTATAGCTATGTACTGTAGCCTATTGTACCACGCACATGTAAATACTGTACTCACACGTAGCGTGTAGGGCTGCACTCGCTGGCCGCGTTCTCCCTGCGAATAATATTGCTATCGCGTTGACTCCCCCCCATCGTGCATTCGCCGATCGCTTGCGGGCTCATTTGCTTTGACTTCGTTCACGCAGGCTGTAGCGAGGCCTGTCACGTGACTGACACGTCCGTCTTGACTCTTGAAGTAGATCACTGCACAAGTGGTTGTGTTCCTCTCTTCACCACACTACGGTCCTCGTAACCTTGCCCGGCCACGATCCGCTGTAGAGGTTTGCTGCTGGCGGCCTTGCTGTACGCCATCTGATCACGGGTCTTTGCAGTCAATATGTGGCTTTCGGACGGTCAAAGTGCGTCCATCCTCAGTTCGCATTCCAGGCGATACTCATTTATGCTACTGCATTCGTCCAGAAATCGGCGTCGCTCTGACGACATTTGGCGGGCTGTTCATGCTTCTCGGCGTGATGCTTTTCTTTGACGGTGCGCTCCTCGCTCTGGGAAACGTACGTCTGCTCTACGCTTGCTCTCCTCACTGCCTGACGTATGTTCTCGCGTGCCTACCTACGTTCCCCTCCTCCCCATTTACATGACCCTGGGACTCGCGCCCTCGTCCTACCGCCGCTACTACTCTCACTCGCTGATCATTGGGTGCCGGCCGAGCGCAGATCCTCTTCCTCTCAGGGCTCACGCTCATCATTGGGCCCCACAAGACGTTCTATTTCTTCGCGCGCAAGCAGAAGATGCGGGGCACCGTTTGTTTCATCGGGGGCATCCTCCTCGTGTTTCTCAAATGGCCCTTCATTGGTGTCCTTGTCGAGACTTTTGGGTTTCTCAATCTCTTTGGGTGCGTCATCTTCTCTTTCAGTCACGTCACCATACGCCGCCCAAGATATGCGCGCCGTCTCTCGTTACGATGCTGCCTTTTGTGTTATCCTCGCGTCCGCCCCCGACGTCATCTCCCCTTCACTCGAGCTCTATATGCTCTACATGAGCTGACCGGACCGTATGCAGGGACTTCTTCCCTGTCATCCTCACCTTCCTGCGACAACTGCCATTCGTTGGGCAGTTGCTCAACCTGCCCTACGTCCGCGACGTGAGTTTCATTCCGAAGGCTCATATACACACGCGTCCCACACGCGCAGTACTGACGTGCCCTGTCCTCATAGGTGGCGGACCGGCTTGCGGGCTCACGGACGTCTATTGTATGATCTGGCTGCGGGCAATACAGTGTGCGATATCTAATGACACAGGCTCATACCGCATCCGGGATGTGCGCTTGGACGCCAGGGCATGACGCGGCCTGCGCGTCTCCGGCGGCAAGCTACGCAGTACCGTGTACATGCGCGGCCCTTGCCGTTGGGGCAGACTCTGAATGTTCTATGTCTGAGAGTGACGGGTGGTCGTCGTGTGTCCGCCGCAACTTCAGAAAAGGACACCGGACGATATGGCCAGGCCAGTGAGCTGATCATCTTCCGTCATTGCGCTGGTGCCGCCGCCACGTGTCTACCCAACGCTTGGGCGGTACGACGGCGCGTTCGCGGATCTCCGTCCCAATTCGCGACGCATACACGGTCTCAATTACGGCTAGCGTAGCGAGGACCCTGTATCCACGCCGCCTATTTTGGCCTCTCTGCCACCGCGAAAGGTATACTTGGATGAGTTATCGAACAGTGTGGGTTGAGTTGCCGATATGTACCGACGAACAGGCGGTGGCGTGGGTCGCATGGCGTGCCATGTCAGAGCGCAAAAAAGTTGGTGGTGCCATGTGGTGCAGGAAGCGCAGTGAAACGAGTCTTTCGAACACTATGATGCGAAGCTGGGCCGTTCGCAAGCGACACTGGGCCACTGACTTCGTCGCGGCGCCGGCCGAAATGGTTGGATCCCAACCGGTGGGGTAAGTGCTGGTATGTACGCGACACTTGGCAGTGGGCGGCGAAATATCACGAGGCATGATTCCTTAGGCGAGATGTCTGAGCAGAATTATCAGCTGGAGCGGAATTGTCTTCTATATGCGCACGGTAAAAAGCGCGGCTATTAGAACGTTTGCCTGTATGAACTGCCCATTGTCCGACATTGGCTCTCGTAGTGCGCGCGCTTGAGAGCTTGCGAATTGTCACGAAACGGGAGGTGGCGGCAGTTAGATAGGATAGCTGCAAGCGACGTAGCTCGCTGGACGGTTACGCAGATACTGAGATCAGACGGACCGGCGCAGACGACACTGGAGACCCCGGTGGCCGTCGCGAGGGGAAATGCCAACCAGCCCGGTAAGGTCACTTTCGGCACCGTACGAGCGAAGACCTGCGAAGGAGCGGGGTAGCGGCGGCACACGGCGCGGGGCGGGTGTCTCGCGGAAATGAAGACGGACAGCGAGCTGTAGGGCCGTGGCGAGTTGTCTCGAGTCGTGAGAGCAGGCGAGGGCGGACCCGGGGACGGAACGGAAGCAAATCAGGCGTGGCGCCAGGCTGTCCATGGGCGCCTCGCGGGACAAGGAAGCTTAACTTGGCGTGACTCCGCCCGGGGCTAGCCGGATGGGGCAGGGGCCGCCGCAGCGTGCCGCGGTGTTGCCCCCGGAAAATTGGGGCGGCGACTGGCGGAACAAGAGCAAAGGCGCGGTCACATGACGATGTTGACATTGGGTTCGCACGCGCGGTGCGGCCAGCGAGTGAAATATATCGCCACGCCCCACGTACGCCGTCCCGTCCTCCTCTTCCTTTGTCCTCCCCGCCGTCCGCCCCGCCCTCGGCGCGTTCCTATCCGCTACTGGCCCACCCGCGACCCCCGTCAACTGTGTCCGTCGGCACGCCTCTAGCAACCACCCACATCCCCTCCTCTTCCGCCTACCCCCACCTTCCTTTGTCCCCCCAACCACCATCAAGCCATGCTCCTCTCCCCCAACCCCGAGTACGTCTCATTCAGGCGGTCAAAACGCGATTCCAGCATGTCTCCTTGTCGGGCCTCTTCACCCTTGTTTCACCGCACCCCCCCAAATCCTACTATCTCCCCTCTCGCCTACGACGCAACCATGCTGTCTCCGTCTCCCCGCAGCCGACAACGGCTTCCAACCCCCGGTCCCGCGGACCCTGAGGATGTATTCCAGTCCCCGCTACGAGCATACGGTCTCCACGCCCAACAACGAACTCCCTCAGGGCCTCCGGATTCATCTATGCTCATTGATGACGATGATGATATCTTCTCCGGTCCCTCCCCCTCCTCTTCCGCCAATTTCACGACATCATCTCCCGCTTTCCTTCGAACTCCGCTGCGGACGCCTGTGAAGGACACTCCCAGGGGGTTATCACACCTCTCGCCAGACCGGTCTGCTTTATCCCTCAAGCAACTCAATGCGGCCAAGGCGCCGTTCCTTTCCACTAGCGCGAGGGCAAAGCGCGGTCCAACGCCCGCGTGCTCCACGCCTCCACGCCCTCGTACGATGACCCCTCTCAACGTTACTTCCAGTGTCCCGCACGCGCAAGGTGAATCTGCCCTCCTCTTCGACCGACTCGCCCCACTCCCTGCCCCTCGTTTCGTGTTACGCACGCCTCAGAACAAGGTAGAAACGGACATGCACCTTAAGAGGCAAGCCGAGACGATGACTATGCTCAGCATCCGCGACCTCGATCGCTCTGATGAAAGTGGTTACGACTCGGATCCAGAGGCCCCCGAAGGGACAATGGACCACCAGCCTCCTCTACTTTTGGGCAGCGCGGGCGGCTCAGGTCCGCTTTCCATAAAGGCCCGTGCACGAACAAAGGGCATTGTGCCGGACCACGCTCCCACCCCCGAGGTCTCTACACGGATGGCCCACGGCGACGATGAGGTAGTCGAGGCTGTCTCGCCTGACGGCCACGTTACCAAACGGCGAGCTCGTTCACGGCCCGTTTCCTCTGAGTTACTCGATTCGGCGCACAATACGCCTACGCTTGCGCATAATCAGGTGTGTTCCTCAGCCGCCATGCATGCGCCACTGTGTTATTGATAGACGCGGAAATTAGGTCACGGCCACTCCACGCATAAGCGAGCCCAGAAACCCAAGTACCATCGCCTTCCCTTCTACCCGTACCATGCGCATCCGTACAACATCCAACTCCTCTTCGACGTCTTCTGACACCGGATCGCCACGTCGGCGGCCTAGCGCTACGGGTGCGATGCGTACACGTACGCAGTCTCACACTAGTCGCACGCTGAACCGCCTTCAAAGCTCCAGCTCGGCGACTTTGTTCTTTGGACCTGCGATAGCGAACAGCGCACAGAAGAGTGCTCAGTCAAGTCGGACGACTTCTGTCAGCAACACCCCCACTTCTCCGTTGTTCCCCCGCCCTGAAGCCCCCATCCCCCGGCGACCGCAGCCGTCGAATCGCCACAGCTATACTGGTTCCAGCGAATCTCCATCGGCTTGGGCAAGTCAGTCACCCGGGCCCGCCACAGTGTCCTCGCCGTCCCCAGCTGCAGGACGGAAGCGAACGGAATCCGATTCGTCCGAAGATGAGCTCGACCTGTTCTTCGGTAGCGGTGCAGCCGACTCTTCTTTCGCCATTAGCCTTCAAAAGAGTAGCACCCCGAGCCCGAAGAAGAAACAGAAGCGCGAGAGCTTAGATCCGCTTCCCAAGAAGTTCCGTCCTCGAGACTCTGGCGTCGTTCTCACTGACAGCGACGACGAATTGGACCTTTCTCTCGATACGGGCAAGAACTATCTGATGGCTGCCATGCCTCAGGCGTCGACGTCTGTTAGCACAGAAACCTCTGACGATAACGGGCTGGTTACACCTGGCATTGGGCCTTCTCCCGAGTCCGGTTGGCCCAACATAATCAACCTCGACGACGATCGCATGCACACCTCTCATGGTACTCCTGTGGGTATGGGGAGGAGTGTGGACGCCTTCATCCTGAAGACTCTCGCTGCAGGTGGCTCTGTCGCTACTCGTGGGGATGCCGAGCCGAAGCGTGTCCCTGGCACTCCCGTGAAGAAAATCAAGACCGCGCACTTGGTCGGTGGCGTTCAACGGCCTTGGCAAAGCGCTGTTGCGCACAAGATTGGCTTCAAGGATTTCGACGACGGTTCGGTTGGCAAGGGCAAGGGCAAGCCTCGCAAGAGCTTGCCCGCGGCTTTCCCTGGCCTCGGGCGGGCGAAGGAGAACAAGTCTGCCAAGAAGGAGCGGCAGGTATTAAGCGAGGCCGAGAGGGAACCGGATGTGGATTTGGATGACGTGGAGAGTCCCACAGCACGAAGAGATGCGAAGTACGATGGGCTGGGGTTGGGTCGACCGGCGACGGGGATCCCTCGGTTTGCGCAGCCGACAGGGGACGGGCGTATGGCTAGGGCGCACTGGTTGATGCGACGCACCAGCAGTGGTGCGTTCTCTAGCTCCAGCGACGTTTCCTCCATCAATGCTACTCCTACGAGAGCTGCCCCGACAGGTACGCGGAATGCGGTCACATGCGAGTATGCGACTGACACCATCTTTTCGAACAGACTGGTCTATGCCACCACCCCGTGTGCCGACACCTTCGTCCCCTCTTAAGCACACCGTTGGCACATCAAGTCGGTCAACATCAGACTCTTCCTCGTCCACAATATTGGCGATTAACCTAACACCGCGCCCCTCGATCAACACCTCTGCACTCCCCACTCTCCGCACTCCCGCGCCTAGTTTGCTTGCAACGGCTCATGGTCGACGCCCACACACGCACGCACATCCAGCACGCCAGGCCCGCCCACAGGTCCCTGTTCGATCGACCCGCATGTCCGCAGCATCTGACGAAGAGCAACCGGGCCGATTTGAAAGCGATTTCGTCGAGATCGATGAACTTGGTAGTGGGGAGTTTGGTCGTGCTATGAAGGTTCGCTACAAGGACGCTAGTCGTGGAGATGAGATTTCCGCTGTCAAGAAGTCGAAGCGGTTTGAGGGAGCAAAGCATCGGTGAGCGTTGTAGGGTTCGACGTTCTCGTTCAATGCTAACTCGACTTCGAAAGTCTCCGCCTTCGTGAAGAAGTGGACATCCTGAAGCACCTTTCAGAAGCCGCTTCAAAGTCTACCGACCGCGCGGTCGCTGCGGCTCGTCGGCACCCCAACATCCTAGGATACATCGACAGCTGGGAGGACGATGAAACGCTATACATTCAAACCGAGCTCTGTGAGCTCGGCAACTTCGCTCACTTCCTTTGGGAATATGGTCGTGCGTTCCCCGTGCTCGACGAGGCACGCGTCTGGAAGGTCATGGCCGAGCTCTCATCCGGGCTTCGCTTCATTCATGATGCGAACGTCATTCACCTCGACCTCAAGCCGGCCAACATCTTTCTTACTGGCGAGGGTCGGCTCAAGATCGGCGACTTCGGCATGGCTTCCCTTTGGCCTCGTCCAGCGCCCGCGGGCGAGACGCCGCTCATCGCAGGCGTCAAGCCTGCCGGTTTCGAGCGCGAAGGAGACAAGCTTTACCTCGCGCCAGAGGTTCTCCAAGGCCGCTACGGAAAGGCTGCCGACGTGTTCAGCCTTGGTATGACGATGCTGGAGACTGCGTCGAATATCGTCGTTCCAGATCAGTGAGTCAAATGAATTGTCTGGGAACTGTCCAATACTTACTCGTTCTTAACAGGGGTGAAGCCTGGCACAGGCTCCGTCGCGAGGACTTCAGTCAAGTTCAGCTGGAGGCCAGCAACGAGCTATGGGATCTGCTCAAGAGCATGATGCGCGCTGCGCCGGCCCTCCGCATCGGTATTCAGCTCGTCGACACCCACCCAGTCGTCGTTCGCGCACGGCGCGCTATGGAGCGAATGCGCTCCCAATATGGGCCGGTGTTCGGTGCCTCCCCGCTCGGCGCCGTTCCCAGTGGCTTCCTGGACGAGATCCTAGCGCACGGGAAGCGCCTCGATGCCGACGATGACTGGGAGATGGATCTCTCTCTCTGAACCCCGGGTCTTCCACTCAGCGAGGTTGTTGGTCGCAGCCAGTGACGATGAGTTGCGAGGAGGCGGCGATCTGCTACGTCGTGTTGTGAGCTATGCGTTTTCTTGATTCAAAATGCCCCCGTTCCTGTTTTTATCGCCTATCCGCTTATGCTCCTTGGTTTTTGTATTGTGGCTCGTGCCTTAGGGACGAGTCCCCGTTGGTTTATATTATGTAGCAACAGTCCACTGCCGTTCCAAAACCTCCTTCAATGCCCCTCCTATGCCTCCTTTCTTTCCTACGCATTGCAACGACCCTACTATGGCTCTTTTCCTCTCGCACGTACAGTAATAGTATCGCCCCCTGTCTCCTGCACATCCATATCATCACCCATCCACTGCGGACCAATATTTATACCCTCACTGTCATCGCGGCCATACCATACCTAATCCCCTCGTCTGGAGCTCCCTCCTGTACGCCCACATCTTCAACGTCCGTTCCGGATGTTAACCGTCTTGCACCGTGTTTACTGTTGGTACATTAGATAGATTCTTTGGTTTCTACGTACGCTGCGTGCACATTTACGTTTCCTCGGTCCAGTGTCCAAGTTCTCCGTTCTCGTCTCGCTGCATCTTGAGCTGCAACTGCGCCTGTATGTCTCCTCATCCCTCTCCACCATCACGATTCACGATCCGCACAACTCATGGCTCTATCTCTCCTCATCGACACGAACCCTCCCGATTTGTCTTGGCTCCCATAGTCCTCTACGCATCACGTCGCACGCAGCTCGAATTGTCGGTGTTTACTTGTTAGGAAGTTGTAGGTAGTAGATATGCAATGGAATCTCTCGATCTCAGTTGAATATAGTCGTTGTAACCTGTGTGCATGAAGTTCTCCATGTCGGTTAAATGTGTGGCCGGATTAGACGCCGAAAGCCATTGGCACTAGGCGTGTCGTCGAGTTGAAACGCCGAACAGTGACTCAGCCTCACTTCCAACGGCAATTATCCTCAAGGTTGTTGTCTTCCAGACGACCTGTTTACGGTCTGCTGCAGGGGTGTTGCATATAATCACAAAATGGTTTCCGTTGAGAACACTGCAGAGAAGTCTGCAACGGACAGACTTCTCGCATGGCGGACGACCGGGTCAGCTGAGTCCCTGGAGGTTCTCGCATTGTGCCATAATGATCCGCTTCCATCACGACGGTCTGAACAACGAACTTCCCTCATAGTTATCGTTTCGTGCGCTCAAATCGTTGCTCTTCTCCTCGGTCGTCATACTGATCCTATTGCTGCCGCTTCCACAGACTTTCTACAACCCTCGAATCGGATCACAGTGGAGAAACATGTCAGGACCCTTCAATGTTCTTCTCTTAGGAGCGGGAGAGATCAATTTTGGTATGTGTACACCCCCGTAACACCCTACAACGTGGTTTCTTAGACCCCTTGATGTAGGATCCGTGGAAGGACCATGGAATCATGTTAGTTCTCAGATTTCAGCCAACTACCCCGCTGACAACCATCCGTGCGCGCCACAGAGCCTCAGGCTAGAGAAGTGAGCTGTTCTGTGACAAATGACCCAGTGCTACAGACCGATCTGATATGAACAGGATTCTCGGCCCTCGCCTTCGCGTAGTTGCGCTTATCGACCCGGATTCTACCCGCACTACGAACGCACTCCACGCCAAACTGGATTCGCCCGCCGGTGCGGCTTGGACCAACTGCAAGGCCTTCCCATCTATAGACGATGCTGCCGCAGGGCTTCCTCCTGTAGACAGGCCCCAACTTGTGGTCGTTGGTGCGCCACCGTTCGCGCGGGGTACCGATGAACCGGGACGAGACCTGGAGCTGCAACTGACAAGGGCCTTCCCCGGATGTGCCATGTTCGTCGAGAAACCGGTCAGCAGCGGACCTGAGGATGCTTGTTGGCGTGTCGCGAGTGCCCTCGCCCAGACCGGATGCCTCGTCGGAGTTGGCTATATGTTACGGTATCTCAAAGGTCAGCTATAGATACGATTCAGCCGGGAGTAGCGAGTTTCTGATTTACGTCGTGGCTCATACGATGCAGCTGTTCAGATGATCAAGTATGTCCCGTACCAATGTGTTATGTCCAGGATGCTCACGCCTACGAGTTAGGCAGATGATCGCCGACAAAGGCCTTGTGGTGATGGGCACAAACGCAAGATACGTCATGGCTTAGTGAGTTGGTCTGCCTTCATATCGACCTTTAAGCGTTCATTTAGCGGAGCAGTGAATATGCGAGGAAGCCTGTAGGGCTCTCTTCTTTGATCGATTCCGTGTAAAATTAATCACACTCACTCCTGCAGGCGTGGTGGGATAAATCTCAGTCCGGTGGTCGTGAGTTCAAGCCGCCTCCTCATGTCGTAGGGCTTACTGCGTTTCAGCAATCATCGAGCAAGCTACTCACTTCTGTACGATGTCCGCAATGTCTTCGCGCACGCTTCAGCAGCTAACAGCGTTTCAGGCGACTTATCACGCTACTTCGGTGGCGATGTCGATCTCTCGTCTGTAGTCGCGCATACGGTGCAGCATCATGAGCTTCCGGGGCAACTCTCCGCGAAGCGGTTTGAAGAGGAAGACATATCACCTGAGAACAGGCTCCCACGACTCACTAGCGCGACATGGAAATACAAAGGCGGCGCTGTCGGTGCAATGACGCACGTTATTGCGCTGCATGGTATGCGTTGACATTTGTATGAATGTGGTTGGCTCACTGTATCCTTCTAAATCCCCCCTTGCTTGTGACAGGGACGACGTACGATACCGAACTCGAGGTCTATGCAGACGGATATCATTTCAAGCTCGTTGATCCGTACTCGACGCCGCGGTTATATATTCGACAGCCCGGCGTAGTAGAACTGGGTAAGTCTCGAGCACTGTCACAGATTGGACGACAAATGTAATAAACTCGTGTAATGGACCAGAGATGATCAAATTCACGAACGCGAGTAGCCGATATTGGATTCGATTTTCCGAGCGACACTAAGATGCTACATCCTAGGATGATCCATTCTACACCGAACTGGAGACGTTCGTAAACGTTGTCGAAGGCCGACAAGAAGCGGATTCTATTTTGAGCAGTTATGAAGATGCCGTGGGCACATACGAACTAGTGAGCGTGTGTCGGAATTCGTAGGCTGCTGCGCTGACGACATGGATGTCAGACTTGGGCCATTCGAAGAGCGAGCGAACGCTCAGCAGCATGTTACGTTTAATTGTATGTGCATTGCAATGAAGAAAGGAAGAATTCCAGTTGGAACCCCGATACGCCGCTGCTTGGTCGCACTTCACCTACGAGGCATACTGAGAGAACACACACTTGTCAAGCATTCGGCATATAGTGCACCAAGTGGGACATATGCATGTGAGCATTCAGAAAACCGTCGGCTTCCCCGTCGCCACTGCCTTGATAAATTAAATAGGAAGCGAGTCTGCCACATATCTCAATGGTACGGCAGCCGTCACTCTTATGCGGCGTTCTGGCATCGGCCCGAGTCGTCCTTTACTTATAGAATCTGACAGTTCTCTTTGGCTGCAGGCTCTTGCTCTCGTCATCGTGCTCTCCTGCTGATGCATCTCGGAGACGCCATTATTACCCTATGCGTATGATGGCGCTTCGACCAAAGTCCGATGTACCGCGCGCAAACCACATGCCTGTCAATGCTCTCGGCTCCACCGCCTCTGAATGTTGCCGCACGTTGCAGCAAACACTCTACTCTACCCACGCCTGCAGTTCTTCAGCGGCTGTCCTTCCCGCCGTTGGTGCTTCTCCCGCCTGGAACGGGATCGATAGTCGATAGTCGACTTGGATAGCTGCCGCACGATGAGAACCTTACCGACGGGTATGGGCTGCTCACAGCCAGGACCTTCCTCCACACTCACCCCGCAGGCACACAACCGGTGCACGAAACCCCGAAGCCAACCTCACCCGTCTTCTTCATATTTGCCTCGCCCAATCCGAAGATGCGCACGAGGCCACCAGCGCCGGCCACGACCACCTTGGGAGCGTGACCCCCACTAAGGCCGGTCGCTCGCGAGCAATGCACAGGAACTATGCGGATCACAACGTGTGCGGGACGGCGTCTTCAAAGCCTGGACGCTCCGTCCCCCCTGCCTCCTGTGCTCTCGAGGCGTCGCCTAGTGGACTGCGGCGATGACGACGGACCCCTTCGAACGCGGACGTTCCAATCCACCATCCAGCGTAGGCACCGAAGTGATCGCTGCGCCCCCTGGTCTATAGCTCCCGACGCTCTCCGTTCGCTCTCTATTGCCTCCATGGCTTGGCCTTGGTCTTCTTCGTCCCCGGGCCGCCCGATCGCCGCCACGGGCCGTGGCGTCCCGAATACTTTTGCTCCGTTCCTTCAAGGGTCCCGAACATGCCGTCTGCCGATCAGAAAGAGTAGCAGCTGTAACCACCTCCTCCTCGTCCTTCGGTTCAGACCGGTCACAAGAACGACCAAAGCATCGCACGTGCTGGTTTCCAGACACTCCCCGGAGGCTACTTCCTACATCTCGATCCGAGTTCTTGTTTCTATCCCGCCGCGATCGTCGCGAGGTGCACGTCTTACTGCAATTGTCAAATTTCCTGCTTCCACCATGTCAAAGCGTGCACAGCAAGTTGGGCGTAACATGTCGCCGACTTGCGTGGCGGACGCTAGCGTCTCGACGCTCCCGCCTAACATCGATCGACGAGCTGCGTTCTGGTGATCGACGACTTCCGACGTCAAAAAGCTCACGGGCATGGCCGATGCGCTAGACTTTCAAACGCGGACGGTGTCTGCCTCCGTTGGCGTCTTGTGTCGCCCTCGGAGTCGTTTCTGCGCTCAGGCACTGCGCCCGGCGCTAGAGCGGAGCCGCCGGGGCGATCCTCCCCGATCGTCCTAAACCCTCTGTGGACGCGCGCGCGCCGCGGCGAGGCGTGCGCCCAACTACTCCCGCCGCGCGAGCTAGAACTTCGCGCACCGACTGTGCAGTGCCAGCTAGCGTGCACGCCCCGCGTCGGTCTCCGCCTTCTTCCGCGCTTCCCTGCACCTGTCGCCCGCCTCCGCAGGCTTCGCCTTCCCGCGCCGCGGCCCACGCGCGTGGCTGAGCCACCATTCCTCGTCCTCCAAGCGACACCTCGAGCTCGAGGCTGCCCGCCTGCGCATGCACTCCCGCAATGACGTCGATTCGTCGCTCACTACAGACTGTACGCCGTTCGGTCACACACGGGCCTCTGCGCCCACGAACTCGACCGCGCGCCGCGCGTGACGAGCCTATCACCCTCAGCCCTCCCGTACACCGAGGCAACCGAGCCCCGACACGCATTCCCGGAGCAGCGCTCTCCGGGGCGCATTCTAGTTTTACTGCATCCGCAGCCGCCCTTTCCCCGTCCGAATCGGACGGGCTTGCAGGCGCGAATCTAGCGTGCGTTACGTTCATCGCAGCGCACGCGCGGCGAGCGGGTGCCTCGCGCGCACAGCTCTACGCCAGTCTACGCCCGCGAGCGTCGCGACGACGCCCAGCAGGGACGGCCCGTCAAAATGGCCGCGAGGCCGCCACAGGGCGCGTATGAATGTTACGAACGGATCATGCAGCAGCGACGGGTGCCTGGCTTTGTGCTCTGCGAGGCGTGCCGTCCTGAGCTTGTCGGTCCCCAGAGTGCATCGTAGCGTCGCAGAGGGCCGGGTGCCTTGGTGGCCCTGCGCCATCGGGACACTGGGCACTGGAGTCGCGACCGCACGGGACAGCTGCGACTCGGGAGGCGCGTCTGGGCGAGCCGCGGGACCGCCTGTCAGACAGATAGGCATCGGGCGAACGGGTCCGACCCGCGCAGCGCTGGTTTACCAAGTGCTGAACGCTAGCTCTACGGCCGCTCGGGGCGAGGGTAAGCACTACGGAGGATCGAGGCTAAAATCGTATAGACTACTTACTCGGGCTGCGCGCGCGCTCCCGACCGAGTGGATCGCGACAGCGAGCAGGCACCTGTGCGCAAATCTAACCACGGGCATTCAAGAGCAGCGGCCCCGCGGAAATGACACGTCCCCACGGCGTCGTGAGCTTAGAATATAGACCATGTAGGAATAGGCTACGATACGGGCCGTCGCGCGGGGATGTCCGACGACGACAGACGTGAGCTGCCAAGACGCGTCTGTAGAAAGTGCCCCACGCGACGAGACGTCCCCTCGTCGTCGCGTTATTACTGAGGGGAGGGGGCTTTTAGAACCCGCGCTTCTCCCGGAGAATGGCAGATGATCATCGCCGTCGTCGCGAACCACCCGTGGACGGGTGCGGGCTCGGGGCCCCCTCCGAGGGAGAGTCCCCTGGCTCCCAATCGGTGACGGGCACGGCCGCACATCTCCATCTGCACAAATGCACGCCGCCGCTTGCAGTAGCTGCGCCAAACAAGCGCTGCGGACACACACAGACACCTCGACACGCACCAACCAACACGTACGTAGCGTCGCGCGCCCCTGAGGGTAGCAGAAGTCCAGGTCAGCGGTCGACCGATGCTCAGGCCCCGGGTCAAGGATCGGTGCATGAGCGTGGCGGCCCTGAGGGGATATGTGCCCGATGGGATCTGGAGGCTATCGTAAGCCTGTCGCGGTGCTGTCGCGCGCTCGGGTGCTTTTCCGGCCAATCAGGGGGCGGCCCCGCCGGGCTGCCCGCGTTCCGCCATCGGCCGATCGTCATGACTGATCGCGCGCGTGCTCGCGATCTCTCGCGCGCGCCGCGATAGCCCGCCCTGGACTGCATGTACGCGCAGGCGCGATCGCCCTACTTTGCCCGCATGCTGAGGGCAGCAACCGATGGAGTGCAAGCGGGGCAGCAGGCGGCAACGTTTGAGTAGGAGTACGTATGTTTTTTGTGGAAGGCCTCGGGCGGAAAGCGGCTCCGCGCCGCACGTCCGCAAAGGACGGCGCGAGCCGGAGATCAGAACCGTATCAACGCACGGATCTGCTTGGACGCCGGGCTGCACTAACACAACACGATCGAGCCCTTCAACGTTTAGCCGTCATCGCAGGGGCGGGTCCACCTCGGCCCGGTCGAAGGCCAGAGTTCGGGCGGCACGCTCCCGCCCCCGCTCAGCCCATGTGGGTGCACGCGCGAGCGCGGTGGCCAGCAATTTTGATTTCGGGGCGGACGACGACGAAAGGCGGCGACGGAGGGGCACAACGCGGAGACAGAAGCGTTCGAGCGCGAGGGGTCGCTCTTCTCTGAGTCGCGGAAGGGACACGAGCTTCCGGATCGGTGTCATGGGCGTGTCACGGAGGTGCCCGGTCGCGCGTTCGAGCTTCGCCCCTTGGGCGAGTTGGGCCATGTCGCGGGGGCGGATATCGGTTGGCGTGATCCGTGCGTGTCAAACGAAGCCGTGTATAGTGTCCGCCCATCGACAGGGGCGAACTGAGAGTTTGGTTACGGGACTAGTGGCGGGTTAGGGACAATGTCGTGCTGGAACTCGCGCAGAGGTTCAGACAAGGACGCGGTATGTCGCGACAGGGGAATGCCGCGCGGTGCGGCGGGAAGAGCATGATTGGGATGGAGATTGGGAAGCCGCGAAGGCGATGGAGGATCGGGTCGAGGGAGAGGAGAGTACGTAAGTGGGCGCGGGCGCACGTTGTCGATGCAGGGAAGACCGCGCGCGGGCGCTCGCCTTTGCGAGCTCGAGTGGATGTACGCGTCGAATGTGACGGTTGCGCGAGGGTTTGTCGGACGGCGAGGACGACATTAGCGTGGGCTGTCTGCTGGTGTCGGACAGACGGCGCAGGGGAGCGGGACCGAGGCAGGCGAGAGGAGAGAGGAGAGAAAAAGACAAGAGGGAGCCGAGGGAGGCGGGGGACGGGCGCATGTAACCATACTGGGCGAAGAAGATGCCATGGGGTGCCACCAGGGAGGGCGGAAGGCCGGATAAGGCAGCGGAGACGCCGTGGGAGGGGCGAGGGCGGCGAGGAGGTCATGGGACGGGGCGCCGGACGAGGGGGAGAGAGTGGAGGACGGGAAGCCTGGGAGAGCTCGGGCGGGGGCGCGGAGGAGCAAAGGCTGAGGCGGCTGTGGTGGAGGCGGCTGGAGGCGGGGGCACTGGGGTGGCTAGGCAGCGGGAGACGCACAGGGAGAGGGAGAGAGGAGAGGGCACAGCACTGCGACTTGCGACCGTCGCTGGCTTCGAGAGAGGGTGATGGGAGACTCGGCGAGGCGATGGGAGATCTTCTCGGCCTGGGATCAGCAGCAGACGCCGGCGTCCCTGTCCGCGGGCGGCTGCTCGCTGCTGGGCTTAGCGGCTATTGGCGGAGAGGCGGCCAGAGGCGAGACGCGCCCACCGCCATCTTCCCGCCATCCGACTCGACTCCGAGTCCCACTCTCCCAGCACAGGCGCCCGCGTGACCCCTTGGCTTTCAACCCGCCGCGTCTCTCTCTTCCGCCAATCGCTCCTCCGCCCGCCCTCCTCTTCATTTCCTCTTCTTCCCCGCCTCTCCTCCCCCGCCCGACGCATCTTTCCCCCGCCCCCATCCTCCTCCTCGCTCCCGCCGCCAGCACCCTGCTGGCCCGCTCAGATGCTCTCTCATCCCCGCCCCCTCCACGACAGCCCAGCCCACGATCCTTCCCTCCATCATAACCCCGCCCAGGCTTCCTTCTACAACGTTCCCTCCCACAACATCCCCCACAATCCCATCCACCACCACCCCTTCCCCATCCCCGCTCCCGCCTTCGACCACCACCCCCGCCACGCCCTCGACATCCACCACGACCTCCATCACCCACAGCAGAACCAGACCTGCGTCCCCGCCCTCATCCCCCCGGGCATGGACCCCTCCCAGGTCGATATCCGCACCTTCTATCCCTACACCCCCAACGAGGTCAAGCACCGCAAGCGCACCACCCGCGCTCAGCTCAAGGTCCTCGAGAGCGTATACAAGTATGACACAAAGCCCAACGCGTCCCTCCGCAAGAAGCTCGCAGCAGAGCTCGACATGACCCCTCGCGGCGTCCAGGTTCGTCTCCCTGTCTTACCCCCTTCGCGCGTCTCCCCCTTTCTCTCCCTTCTCTCCCGCGCACGTCCTTCGCATCCTCTATCTCGTCTCCTCGACGGTCTTTTCATACCCTTTCCCCCTCCAGGTATGGTTCCAAAACCGACGCGCAAAGACCAAGCAGCAGGCAAAGAAGGCAGAGGCCGCCGCCGCGTCTTCCAAGTCCTCATCCGCCGCTACCCCCGCAGACTCCACATCTGGTACGTCCGCGCCCGACGCGCTTGGTGACGACGAGGACACCAAGGACGAGGACGCGCCTTCCCCGGCGCTTCCTCCCTCGCCCCTTCCTGCGCAAGCGTCAGAGGACTTCGTCTCGGACGACATCAAACTCCCTGCCCCTGCCAACGTCGCGCCCACAAACTCTATCGACGACGAACAGGCCAACGTTACTCTTGACAGCCGCCGGGGATCGCTCGCGCCTCCACCGCTCCCTGCCTGGGCAACCTCGCCACCGTCAGCATCATCAACACCTGCAATCGCGTCTGCCCCGTCTACCGTCGCTTCCCCATCAGCACAGGCTAGCTCCAATCCGGGCCTCTCAGCGCACTCGAATCCATCCCGTCCATTCAACCCCCCAGCGCACGCTCCCCCATCTGCGTACTCGCATTCTCATCTCGCGCCCTCCGATATTTACTCCCAGCGGCGTACTTCGCTTCCCGTCAGCTCCCTCTCTTCCTCCCTCGGTCCCAGTCGCATGGGCGCACCCGCTAGCATGCAACGGCGCGGTGTTTACGACCCCAACTTGCGACGGCGGTCGACCGACATGGGCCGCCTCCTCGCCCATCCGTACATGCACGTCGCCGCAAACGCCAACGGGCAAGCGAGCAACGGACTCGGTGCGTTCCCGGAGGGAGACGAGGCCGCTCACCCCCCGCAGCTTTCGCGTCGGCCCCATCTCATGCCCCGCGCGAGCATGCCCTTCCTCCCCTCGCTCCCCGCCCACGGCATGCGCGCGAACCACCTCAATGCCCAGCACGTACACTCGCCCCCGATCGTGCCCTCTCAGGGCCCGCCGCAGCCAGCGCATCTCTCGGGCCAGCGCCACTGCGACGTTTCGTCGATCCCCGTCGCCTCGCCACACGGGCACGGGCACGCGTTCAACAGCGCTCAGGGCTACGATCTCTTCGCGCCGCGGCACTCCATTGACGGTTCCGCGCTCGGGCTCATGCAAGCGCACGCGCACACGCACAACGACAACCTTAACCACGCCCACGGATCTCTGCAGCAGCACCCGCAGCCTGGTCCGCTCGACGACTCCGTCCCCGCGGGCTTCAACCACGGCATGGACGGTATGGCGATCAGCCCGCACGACACGCGCCCGTACGTGATCTCTCACCGCCCAGTTGCGCCCCCGGTGCCCGGTCCGCTCCCCTCGCCAAACTTCTCTTTCGGCAACCCGTTCGCGCAGCCCGCGTCAGGCAGCAACTCCAGCAGCAACAACAACTCGGCGTCAGGGACGCCTCCGCACGGTGCGTCGCCGCCGCTGCTGTCGCTCCCAAGGCGTCCAAGCGAGGGCGGAGTTTCGGACGCGGACACGGAGGAGAGCAGCAACGGCGGGCAGCTGTCTCGGTTTGGGAGCGTGGCGAGTGTAGGGGCTGGAAGCGAGGTCAGCTGGACGAGCGCGTTTACTTCGGACGGAGGGCACGTCGAGGCGGAGGACGCCGCAGGCATCTGCGCCAGTCGGCGAGAGAGCTGGTGAGTTCCGCGTTCTCTGATCCCAGCTCGCACTGCACCTCGATCGGGCATGTGATTCCTGTCGCATGCGCTAACGACGATCTCCTCTTCCTGCGTGCAGTGCGTCGGGACACTTCCTCGAGATGTTTTCCGACCTCGACGTCAACAATCGGAACACCCCCGCACCGCCGGCAGGACACGATGCCCACCACCACCACCTGCGGCACGCGTCTTCGTCGTCGCACCTCTCTCCGGTCACCTACCCGCCGCACCACGCGCAGTCACACTCGCACTCGCCCGACGGTCTGAACGGCCACTCTCCGCAACAGCTCCAGTCGTCCGCAGATGCTGAGGGTGGATACCCCTCCCCCTCGTCCGCCTCCACGATCTCCGCCGGCAGCGGACCGAGCCACCAGCACACGCCGAACAGCCCATATGCGCCCGTGCCCGGCGGCAGCGACGGCTTGGGCGTGAACCCGGCCCCTCACTCGCGCGCTAGCACGTCCAGCGAGCTCGCGTTCGCGCTGCAGGGCGCTCCGGAGACCACCACGCACTCGTACGCGCCCGCTCCCGCGCCGGCACATGCACCGAGCGAGGGGTCGCCCCAGCTGCAGTACCCGGAGTACGGCGGCCAGGAGGGCGCGGTCGAGATGCACGAGTATCAGTATGGGCAAGAGCAGCAGCAGCAACAGCACATGCACCACCCGCACCAGGATTATGCCAAGGGTCCGATGGGGCACTTCCCGACTGTCTACGAGGAGTACGTTTACCCCTCGCCCGTAGAGGGCCACATCATGGGTGATGGCTCGGACGGGATGGGTGGCGGAGGCGGCGGATACCCTACAGGTGCGATCGAGGTCGGGCACATGTGCGTACCCGCGTCGGAGGGAGTGCACTTCATGGGCGGGTACTTGACGTACTCCTCATAGTCTCCCCTCCTCGGTCGATGACGCACCGTCCGCCGCTGTCTCAGTTTGACAAGCGGGAGCGACGCCAGGAACCTTGCTCGCCTCCGGTTCGAGCTGCTTGGGCTCGCCGCTGCCCGCGTAAAAGCGTGTCTGTGGCCCGCCCGCCTTGTATGACCTAGCCGTCTCGCCTCCGCCGCCGCCGCCGCCGCCACTACTGGCCCGAATGTGTACTATCGCGCGTGGCCGCTGTTGTGCTTCCCCGTCCGTGTCTGTTTGTGCATCATCGTGTCTGTCCTGCTCGCACATCGCTCGTCCTCTCACCGCTGCGTTCATTGCTTTTCACGTGCTTCCGCATATCGCTCACTCCCTCCCCACATTCCCCCGTCTGGTGATGCGCTCCTCACACGCCCGGCTTCGCTCACTACCCTTTGCGCCCCTTTTCGTCCGCGCGCCGCGCTGCCACAACCACGGCCGCCTCCTTTCGTTTGGCCCGTTCCCGTCCTCGTTCCACGGACTTGCTTTCGCCGGGGCCCTTCTGGCCTTCGTCGCGTTCGCGTTCTCTGCTCGTCCCAAGTTCTCTATTTACATTCTTAAGATATATATCCCTACAATACATCCGCCTCTCTGCCCGTGTACACCTATCCCGATCCCCTATGCCCCGCCTTGCCCGCTCGCACGCCCGCCGCACGCACGCACACAACTCACACCCTCCTTTCGCTCGCAACCCACTAGCTTATTGCATCTATAGCTCCGCCACCGCTTCGCTTCGCACCACACGCTCGCCCGTTCCTTCGTCCCGCCGCCCGCATGGACCCGGCCACCCTATCCCGTTTGCTCCTCTGCTTCTTCTCGTGCCGCTCCTGCTCAGCTGATGCGCCGAAGCCCACCGTAGAACCTGTATAGTGCACGCCCAGCGCCGCGGCGTGCCGATCGCGCTGCTGCCGCTGCTGGGCCCTGGCCCCCCTGCTCCTGTCGTCGTCGCCATCGTCGTCGTCACCGTCGTCGCCGCCCTCTCCTTCGCTGCGTCGTCCATCAGATCTTCGCCTTCGTTCGTCCTTCCCGTTCGTTCGTTCATTCCACACGCACGCACAAGACCCTTCTTTCTCACGTCCCACTGTCGTTCCGTTACGCTCGTGTCCTTCGTCACACTCGCTGGCTGGTCTTCTCTCGTCCTTCTCTCTCTCTTTAGTCTATCTCTCTCGCTCGATGCTCGGTCTCTGTTTTTCCCCTGCTTTTCGCTCCTGCATCACACTAACTTACTACTGTACCACCATCGCGTTCCGGAGCCCGCTCGTTTATCTGCGCGCGTCCGCCGTGTATTAATCGCCCACGCACAGGGTGCCTTCTTGTAAATACGGTCGGCCCATACAGCCGCTGTACATACTGTACATTCGACGTTATCAATCACAGCACGCCTGCCCCGCGTCCGTCCGCCCAGAAAAGATAAATGACTGCCTCTACTGTCCACTGCCCGCGCGTCGACCGTCACGGCCACGGCCCCCCGGGCCTCGCCCCGCGTCCACGTACGTATCACATCCTCCCACCCGCCCTCGCGCGCGAGTGACACATGACCCGCGTGGCTCTGCGCGAATCCCCGGCGGTAGGGGCGAACGACACCCGCCGCGTCCCCACGATATATGCGGACTGGGAGCCCGCGGCCGCATGAATCACGAGAAGCCCTCGCACGCGACGCGCGAGTGTCTACGAAGTGCCCCCTGGAGCTCCTCGCCCGCCAGGCAGCGGCAGCGGCAGCACCATGGTTGGCGGCGGGGCCTGGCGGTGGGAGACGATCGCCCGGCGGGGGAGCGTGCGCGCGCGCTCGTCACACGCATGGACGCGGGTGCGGATGCGGCCCTGCGACTTGACATCACGGCCGTCCGCGCAAGTCGAGGGGACTGCTTCGAGCAGAAGGTGGTGCCCGCTCGTCCTTGTGGACCTCCGAACGCGCGCCGATGCTGATGACGCGCGGATCGGCGCTCGGACGCATCGACGTCGCGACCGTCGTCTACATACGTGCGCGGTCTGAGAGAAGACGGCCCAGCGGTCGGGGCCCGTTGTCGTTTGACGTGTCGCAGAGTGGACACCTGCGACGGCCCTGCGCGCAAGCCTCCACTCCCCGGGCGTATTGCGTTGATTAGGTTGCGCGCGATGCCGTGAGCGGTCACGCGTCCACTGCGAGGGCGACGCTGGACCGCGATTGCCCGCCCTCCGCTGCACGCGTCGACGGGGCGAGGACGTTTGAGGTCCGCGATGGCGCGCGCAGGCGCTCGAGGGATAGAGTGCGCCTGGGAGCGCGCGCGGCCACGGGCGGGACCGAGCGCCGGGGCGGCCTTCCGCTTACCTAACAGCTCTCTCCGCGGCCGTCCGCGATGCATTCCAGATCCGGTAACGCATTCTACCGAGGCTTGTAGAGCGCAGGCCCATCTCCGCGCCCGCAGCGTCCTCTTGCCCGACAAAGCCGTTGGCCGTGAGCCCGCATGGGACCGGGGAGGGCCGTGCCTGATGGGCGTACTGTGATGTAGATGCACTCGCGATTGGCAGTACGTCGGCCGCGGTCGAGGGGCGGGGACGGGGAGATGCGCGGATGCTGATGGAGCACAGTCGCCCATCATCACGCGAGGCTGAACCTCGCCCGCTGCAGCGGAGCGCTGCACGCTCGGACGTGGCCGCGCCGGATCGAGGGGAACGCCAGGGGGATGGCGCGGGGAGTGGATCGATTTCAGACGCGGGTGGGGCAGTGCAACAACGAAAGTTTAAGCTCGTGAGCCTCGAGGACGGGCATGCGCAGATGCGGAGATGGAGTGCGTGTAAAGACCTGTCACGCACGGCTTGAGATGGCCAACCTGGGGAGTCTTCAGTCTCCCATGTCCTTGAATAACCACGGGTTAAGTCCTTGTAGATTGACATGGACACCGAAGACCCGTGGAGGGATCACCGTAGAGAAGCAAGAAGGTCGACGGATGTGCGTAGTGATACATTGTTGTTCTGACGGTGGGGGCGGGAAAGCCAGGCACCACCACCAATGCATCTGCAGCCTGTTTGATCGGCTGGACAGTGGGCCAACGAAATCATGAACAGTTAAGAAGGGTCCCTGACGTGCATTGCCGACGGTGATAGTGGAGAAAGGTTGCGCCTATGTTTGGTACGAACTGTCTGACGGTTGCCCGAGCATCAGAGTTTCGTTATGTTCGTAGGTGGTGGGATTGGCGGGACGCCAAACGAGACAGGATGGCGTGAGTGTATAGGAGGGATCCGCGGGCCGTATGGAAGCCAAGATGGTGCGCCAGGGGTGAAGGGTGCTGTGTCGTGCCCCTCACCCATCCCGAATTCTCCTGAGGCGGTAACCCCACCGGTAAGGTCTGTGAGATGTGTTCGATTCGTTAGAATGTCGTGCACCTGTACGTGTGAATAAAGCTTCAGCTTCAGTAATAGTACCCTGCTCGTTGTCGCCACGACCGACCTGCATACGCAATCCGTGCATTACAGAACGAAGCCCCCGAATCTCATCGGCCGTTCTCAAAGATTCAGCGCCCCTGGCAGCGGCGAGGGCGCCAAGAGCTCCAGCAATAGTACCCAAGGAAGAATGCAGGGAAACGAAGGTATCCACGAGAGAAGTCGACGGGTCGAGGGGTGGTATTGTGATTGCGATTGAGTTGCCAGGGTATATAGGGCCTTGCTGCTGATAGGAGGGTGTAGGCACCGGCCCAGGATTTGGGAAGGAAGAGGGAGGGTGAGCAGCGGTTGCCGAAGGATTACCGGGAAACAGTGTAGGGTAAGAAGGGCCAGGAGGAGACGCGGGACCAGGCGATTGCGTTGGAGGTCGAGGTTGAGGATGAACACCCACAACGCTTTGCGCGCTGCGATGTCTAGTCAAAGGTTCATCTTCAGCTGGCGGAAAGTAATATGCGAGATCGCTAGGGTCTCGCGCAGGGGGGTCGTTGCTCGCTTGATAAGAGGGCACAGAAGATTCTTCTGCAGCTTGACGATCAAGTGTTCGCGATTGCGCCTCAAAATCCTGAACAGGCTCTTCTTGACTTGGTTGAAACTGTGAGTCTTGCCTATACCAAGGGCCCAAAACGCGCTTTACGGTGAACATCTCACTTCGGAGAGTGTGCACAACGTTCTCCAACGCCGAGAGCCGGAGACGAAGCATGGCATTCTCAGCTACGAGCTCATCGGCGGAAGAAGGGTCGGATGAACGAGTAGCACAAGCAGATGCTCCATGAGGTTCCTTCCAAACGCCATGTCGATTGTTGAATACCGGCGAAAAGGAGGGATGAACGCACCTCTAGCCTCGACCGGTTCACCTCCTGTGGTGTCTCCTCATTTCGCCACTCTCCTCCATCTTCACGCCTGCATTTGTGTTGATTCTGCTCTTTCTTCAAGTAGCACTGACGGCATTGGGGCTCCGAACAGAGCACCTCGACGTACTGACATGAATCTCTGAGATGGGTGGGGAGAAGGAGGCGTTGGCATGTATGAGTGCATCCCAAGGCCTCTTGGGAGCAATGAACAACTAGTTCGTCGACAAGCTGCATTCAAGAGCTAGCTTAGCGGAGGCGAATGGAAGTAACGAAGGACTACACACATTACGGACAATGGGGTCGGCGGGCAGGAGGTCGTGCATGGTAAGGGGGTTCCGGTCGATAGGGCATTGCTGGTTGATGTCTATGGCTTGTACGATGCAGTCATAACAGAACGTGTGAGCACATGTACGGGTCGTGCAAGGCTCGACGAAGGGAGACCTGAGAAGTAATGTGAGAAAGAATCGGGCTGCGTTTAGTTGAGAGTACCAACCTGCAGATGCAGCAACACTGCTCGAAGATAGGCAATCAGATGAATGTAGTAAGGAAAGAGAAGCTGTGGGTAAGACTGACGAGGTTCGGGTTGGCCGAGTCAACGTAGTTAAAGCCTGAAGATGCCATGGTTGTTGTCTAGCTCACAGATACTCAGAGAAGCCAGGACTCGGTGACAGTGTTCAATTGGCTTCGGGATCGGAGTCGCCTCTTCCCGAGACCGGCTCTGGTCTCCCGGCCCGCTCGGGCCTCCAGCGCTATGTAACAAAATGAAGTACTTATTCAGGCATATCAACTCGAGCTCGGCTTGGTTCAGACGTCTCAGTAAGGCGTCGAACATCTTGTCACTGAAGACCTGTAGTAAACCCCATGTTCAAGAGATGAAAACCGCAGGCGATACTTGTGTTGCACGTTTTGTCAACCGGCGAGTATGGTGTGGCTGGTCGGAAGTTAACCCGAGGTCCGAAAGGTGACTCGTCATTCAACGGTGCGCTGTCCTTTAGACTTGATGTTTTATGCTCACCTCTATCCTCACTCAGTGAACCATCGGTGACGGACCGTCTCACCACTCGTCTGACGGCGCGGTCGTTGTCTCTTCTACGTCGTCATCTGCTGCCCTCGAAAGCGCTTTCATGGTGGCTTTCCACGTGATGATGTACTGCCAGTGCTCGAGAAGTTCAACCAGCCGTATATAAACCGCTCGTCCGCTGCGTGCGCAGCCATAGTCCTTGCCTTCCAACTACGACCACACTCGATCCCATGTCCACCTCCACGCACGCTTCGGAGGCCGACTGGTCGAAACTCGCCGGCTGGCATAAGCGGGCCGGTCCCCATCCAAACCCTTCTTGGTTCGAGCCAACGCGGGACGCATTGATTTTCGTTGTCCGCGTGAACGCGATGGGCGGAGACAGCATCCAGATCGCAGCTTTTGCTCCTAACGTTGTCGTCGACGCGCGTGGCGAGGTCCTCGAACTCACCGGCGACGACTTTGCAGGCCTCTGCGCCGTCGCGCGTGAGGCCGCTCAACACCCCGCGACGCCTGGAGCCACGGACATCTTCTCCGCTACGTGGACTGTCCCATGCAACATCACCTGTCAGCCCAATTATCATCTCCTTGTCCCCGATGGAGGCGACTTCAAGAAGCTAGGCATCTACGCGTACCGGCGAGGATGCAGCCGGTGGCCGGAGGATGCGTACAAGCCACGCACTAGACCCGGAGTTGCCGTGACGGAAGGGTCATGTTATCGGCGAATCCCAGAGGTGGTCGACGATTTTTTCGGGCTGGCGGCGGAGTCTTACGATGGATATGATTGGCAAGTTCATGAGGAAGGGAGCAGGAGGCTGCTGGATCAGATGGGACGACTCGGCATCGATTTCTATTAAGTAGAACACGAGAAGTACATAGGAGCCATGTACACTTATTCAAGGCGTGCTAAGACCTTACTTACCTCACACTCGACTACGTAGCTTTGATCGATAAGAGTCTAGCTAGTTACTTACCGCCCCGGTCCCCATTTCAAGGCCCAAGGCCACCGTATCTGGTACATAACTTAGGGTAATGGCCTCTACAAGCCCGTTAGATGTCAATCGTATGTGGATCGCGCCATGTATTTCGTTTGTATTTCATGCTGTTTGTCAAGGACAGGAGCTGTCAACGTTTCAACTAACAATCCTTACTTTCAAGTTACCGCAGTGACGCGCGCAGGGACTGTCCGGGATAGCGGGCCGACGACGGAATGGGTGAGAGCAGCGGGCCGGGAAGAGAGCTCTCCTGACCGTCATCGGCCAGGACGACTCGGCCCATTGACCTCTCCAGGAAAATACTCTCTCCTTGAACCCGCTTTAAAGCACCGGGTACACAATGTCGGAGAATCTGCCCGCTCGTTGTCTCTTCTACCCCTGCGACCATGTCCTCCTTTGCGGATACCACCCCCTTCGCCTCCAACCCGGTTGAGACGAAGGCTCAGCTCGCCCAGTACCTCATCGGCCTTCTGGACCCCCTCGCAGCTCACACCTCTCCCGGAGGTGCTCGAATCCATCTGGGATTCACTGGTACCCATTACGATGAAGCCGCCGCTCAGCTGGAAGGGTTCTCTCGTCCCATCTGGGGTCTCGCCTCCTTGCTGGCCGGAGGTACGCCCTACCCGGGCGTAGAGCGATGGGTACGAGGCTTCGCCAACGGTACCAACCCTGATCATGAGGAGTTCTGGGGAAACATGCGCAATAAAGACCAGCGCATGGTAGAGTGTTCCGCCATCGGCTTCGCCCTCGCTGTGGCAAGGGAGCATATTTGGGACCCGCTCCCGGAGCAGGGCAAGCGCCACCTCGAAGAATGGTTGGGTGGCATGAACGACAAGGAAATGCCCAACACCAACTGGCTCTGGTTCCGTGTGCGTATTCTCGTCACGGCTTTGCCGCTAATGCGTCCGTTGCTCACATCACCACAGGTCTTCTCGAATCTCGGCCTCTCTAAAGTTGGCTCACCAAGATACGACGCGAGCCGTCTCAAAGCCGACATAGACCATCTCGATACATTCTACATCGGAGAGGGCTGGTCGCGTGATGGCCCCGAGGGCGTGGTTCAGCTCGATTACTATTCATCTTCCTTCGCGATTCAGTTCGCTCAACTAGTCTATTCCAAGCTTGCTCAAAAGGAAGACCCCGTCCGTTGCGAGGAGTTCAGGAACCGCGCCCGAAAGTTTGCCTTGGATTTCGTTCATTACTTCGATGAAGAAGGTGCCCACGACTTGAGCTGTTAGGCTTCCTCGCTACTAATCCGTCGTCATGCAGGTCGTGGCGTTCCCTTCGGCCGAAGCCTAACCTACCGCGCTGCTATGTCCTCATTCTGGGGCGCACTCGCGTTCGCAGATGTTGAACCCCCAGCTCCACTCACCTGGGGCGCCATTAGGGGCTTACAACTCCGTAACCTACGTTTCTGGGCGCGACAGCCCGGCGCGTACTACAGCGACGGGACCTTCACGATCGGCTATTGCTATCCCAATCTCAACATGACCGAGAATTACAACTCACCCGGAAGCCCCTACTGGTTCTGCAAGTCTTTTGTCACCTTATCCCTCCCAGAAACGCATCCCTTCTGGGCTTCACCCGAGGAACCTTACCCCGCCGCTCTTCGCAACGCCGTCGCGCCGCTCTACAAGCCTTTGCATATTGCCACGAACCTCGGCGGGCACACTTACATCCTTTCTTCCGGCCAACAGTGCTCCTACCCTGTTAAGCAGAGCGCGGCCAAGTACGGAAAGTTCGCCTACTCTTCCGCATTTGGGTATTCAGTACCTGTCGGTTCCCTCACGCTCGAGGAATATGGAGCGGACAGCGCGCTTGCACTTTCCGACGACGACGGCGAGGTCTGGAAGGTCCGGCGCGCAACCAAGGAGGCGCGATTCGAGAGCGATGGTGCGACGACTTGGCTCCGCTCGACGTGGTACCCCTGGCCGGACGTCGCAGTCGAGACGTGGCTTGTCCCGCCTTCGCCTGCCGCGCCTCTCTGGCATCTGCGCATCCACCGCATCCGTTCCGCCCGTGTCCTCCTCTCCGCCGAGGGCGGCTGGGCGATCTACGGACAGCGCGAGGACAACCGTGCCCTCGAGCCCGTATCCGACGTTGCGAGCGAGGCGTTCGGCACACTTGAGCAAGAGAGGGAAGCTCGCGCAGCGAGCAAGGCGGGAGTATCTGGCATCGCGGAACTGCGTGAGAGGCCGACGAGGACAGGCCGGGCGATGCGTACGGACGCAAACACGAACTTGATGGTGCCCCGCGCTGTCATGCCGACGCTTATGGACAAACACGAGGTGCAGGAAGGTGATATCTGGCTTGTGACGGGCGTATTTGGACTACCGAGTGTCGCAGGCCAGGTGGGTGCGGCAGCGGGCTGGGAAACGGAATGGAAGAAACGACCCACTGTTCCTGAGGCAATCGCCGCGCTCATGAAGTGAAATGTATATGGTTAGATTTCAAAGCGAGTTGCGCCACATGTCCAGAATTTGTGTAGCAATGTGTAGCAGATATTATATCGAGCTAGGATGACGGACTCGCGTGAGCGTGCGTAACACAACTGATAGCATTGCTGAGACTGAAGCAGCAAGAACAAGTTACACGGAAGCCATCAGTCACTATTGTAGTGCTGTGTGTTTTCCTCCATCTCCTTCAGCATCACTCGAGCTACCATTTTCTTCCACAGCGCTTTTGATGCCTTCATCTACATCCTTCATGCCCGCGTCTTTCTCTACGCTCTCATCCGCGTCCTCCGCGTCCTCCACAATCGGATCCAGATTACTCGGAGAACGGGGAGGCTTATCTTGGTTCGCACCTACGGCCGGTGCGGCATCTTCTGTTTGTAGAGGTACGCCTGCCGTGAAGATCTCGCTGAGAGACCCGACCGTAGACACCGCCATATCCAAGACGGCCTCCACACGCCGTCTAAGCGATTCACTTGAGCTCGTCACAGTCTGCATTCATCGATGTCGGTTAGAGCGACCGATCCACCTTCCGTCTGGAGCACATATCACTCACCATCGAAAGCAGGTGGATCGTAGCGTCGGCTTCATCGAGCGTGACGAGCAGTGCTGGCTCATGAGCATCTTCACCTTGCTCCGCCGCTTCATCCTCCTCGGGCATGTGCAACTCGACATCGCCAAAGTGCGCCTCGAGGAACCATGCAAGTCGTTGGATACGCAATCGCTCTGCGCTCTCAGGCTCTGCGTCTGCGTGCGGATGGGGATGTTCGGGGGCGTGCGTGTGCTTGTGCGGATGGGTCGTGACTGTGATTACCTATTAACGGCGCTCTCGTAGGAATCCGGTAAAAACATGTACGCACGCTTCACGGACGCAGGACTTTTATCGATCCCGTTGATGAGAGCGAGTGTCGAGTCAGCAATCATGTCGTTGCTTGCGCTCGAGTCCCACTCCAGCGTGAGCTCTTGCTCCTTTGTCATCTTCACATCCACCGCCCCCATGACCTGCCATACCAGTTAGGTTGTAAAACATATGGAAGAGACACGAGACATACTCTCATCGTTCGGACATTGTCTTTGTCGACGCCCTCTTCCACTGTACCGTACATGCCCTCCAGGTGCCACCGGACGAGGTCCCAACCGACGCCGAGCGCAACCTTCTGGCGCTGAGTGACGACGCATGTCGTCAGCCCCGCGAAGTCCCGCAGGTCACGGGGGTCAAGCAGTGTATACGAGTAGTCTTTTGAGACCAGCAGACCGGAGACGAGCGAACCCGGTTGAGGTGGTTTAGCGGCAAGCGTGCCAATGGCCTATGAGAGTGACTACAGTCAAATTGAGAACAGATCATCCGGGTATCATTGACTTGACCTTCGCTACACGCTCGCTCCGGAAAGTTAATTCCAGTGTCTCTAGGTTCCGCGGGGTATGAATCTTGACTTCTTCGTCTCTACTTTTGTACCGGTCTTGCATTGCGGCCTTGAGACGACCCATTCCTGTTGCCTCACCGTGTACTAGGACCTACCATAACATCAGACACGTCCTTCAAGAGATTTGTGTGCTACTCACTATGTGCTGGGGCTTGACCAACTCCATGAACTCAGAGTTCTGGGAATAGTCCACATGTGCACTGAACGAGATGTAGTCCACTGAGAGCTTCCTGGGAATCATCGGGCCTTTGATACTTGGGATTTCTTCCGGCTCGGTGAGGATATCCTAAGGCAGCCAAACGAAAGGCATGAACATCAACTCACGTTCGCGCGTAGACAGCCGGCAACATCATGCAGGGGTGGGGGGAAACAAAGTGCATTACTTCGCATTGTACATACAACACGATCGAGGCGTACACAACGACGGCATTGCGGTAATGATGTTTGGCACTCACCCTCGCCATCGTCCCTTCGACGGAGTAACCCGTCACAATGAGCCCGTTTCGGGAGTCTGGTGCCCAGAGATCCAGCAACTCTCGGCTGGGACCGTTATTCATGAAGCCCGGGGATGCCAAGACGACACATGGGGGTCCTTCAGCAATTTTGCGTTCCCAGCCTCGTGAAGCAGGGACATTTGTGATATGCCTGTATGTTATTGAGTGACGTGAAACAAGAATAGAAGACAGATAAACGCACTTGAATACGAATGGATTGTCGCGTTTAGCAAATCGTGTCCGCACATTCGCGTTCATGGTGTGAATATATGTCTGATATACAGCCATACATTTCCTAGCAAGACTTGACGCATAGTAGATCGGAACATTGTGCAAGTCAGGATGTTTATCCCAGTATTCATCTAGAATCAGCAATAGCTCCTGTGCGCGACCGAGAGCGAAGGTCGGGAGGAGGACATGTCCACCCCGTCGGATGATGGAATGGACGAGATTTGTGAACCGTGCCTCTTTGTCATCTCTTGGTTCATGACTCTGGACACCATATGTGCTTTCTACAATGAGGACGTCCGGGTGCATAGGTGGCACTTCAGCTTTCACTAGATGCCGATCTTCTTCCCGAGAGTAGTCGCCAGTGTACAGGATCTTTAAACCGGCGATGTCTATAAGAAACATGCAAGCACCTAAAACATGGCCAGCGTGGTAAGGCGTGAATGTGACTCCAGGACAAGGGGTAATGACTTGATGAGCAGACACAGGGATGATGGAAGCAAGGGACATGGACATTTCGAGGGGTGTGAAGAGCATGTCGGATGGCGAGGAGCTGAGTGACATATCCTTGAGAGAAATGCTTCAGGAGAAAGAATGACTGGGAACACACCTCATTCGAACGAAGTCCTGCATCATGAACTTGTGCAGAGCCTTCGTGGGGTGGGTCATGTATACCTTACCCTTTCCGTCCCGAAAGTTCGTCTTAAAAGGGTCAGAGGTGTGGGGAAACACGCCATACTGGGGTACACACTTTCTCCATGATATATGTGAGCGCCGCAGCATGGTCGAGGTGAAAGCTGGAGGAACGTTATAGGCGACATAGGGCGGAATGACGAGCGTGCGTACTGTGTTACAAGCAGGACGTCGACTGTGCTCCAATCCAAGTCATCCACGAAGGGCAATGAAGCAATTCCGCTGTATGCAGGGTGAACACCGGCGTCGCAGACGATCGTCCGTCCTCTGTACTGGAGGACGCAACAAGAACGCCCGACTTCCTGCCCAGCTCCTAGAAGAGTGATGCTGAGCTTTGGAACGTCGGACATTGTCGCAGCTAAGAAGAGGGCTAGAAAGAATGATAGTACAGAACGGCACTGCGAGGGCAGGAAAGAAGGAAAAGGGATGGAGGGTGACCAGTGCGGGTGAGGAGCAGAGCCAACCCAGTCGGACTCGAGTTCTGCTTCCCCGCCCAATTGCCACAGCGCTTCGGACGGCGTCTCAGGCGGCCCCGCAAGCTTGTGCCTGTCCTTTCTTCTCTTCTTCTATTTAACTCGCCCCATGGTCTAGCACCGGCTCGTCATGTCCAAGCAGTCAAAATCAAAACCACAAAAACATACTTCCAAGACGTCGAGTGCGAATATCAAAAGCAATGGTCGCGCCAACGCAAAACATGCTGTGAAAAAACGAGCGAAAGCCTCAAAGCACATCTCTGGCAGTCGTACAGCAGACCTTGCGGCCGACATAAATGCTCAATTTGCGCAGCTGCAATCAATACATGCACAAGTAAGCCTTCACGCCTGCCGCGATTGGAAGAATTACATTGACAAAGTGTGTGGTAGCTTGAGAAGCGCTCCTCTGACATGTCTCAGTCAACTCAGATCCAGGAAACTGACGTCCAGGCGCTCACGAACGTTATGAATGATCTGTAGGTAGGTGGTATTCATCGACGCGTACGTTTTTCCTCGTCTTCCAGTCCCCACCCCATTTGCTCACACTAAGTTTTGGTTTTACAAGGGCACAGCATTTGCGCGAGTCCATCAAGACTGACCTTGCAGTCCCGCTCAGTCAAAGGGCAGTAACGCAAGAGTCTTTGGTTGGTTTCATGTACGTCTTGAACTATTTTCTTGTCCGATCTCTAGGCTTACGGGGTACATACTAGACACTTGTCGGATCTATCTCATGTGCACATCCGCCATCTTAGGCCAATCCGAGTCCCTAATCACACACCCTTCAAGTAGACGGCGTAGGTTATTATTGCCCTCAATGTGCAGGAGGCTTATTGAAACATTGCACGACGCGACAATCGCGGATTTGACGATGAGAAGACTACCGGTACACATACGAAGTCTAATACGCATCGCCTGCCAGCCAGTGTTCCTGCCCGCCTGTCACCATCACCACACCGTGCGCCATCCAAATACTACAGTGGAAGAAAATACTGCAAAGAAAATGTTCTCGCCAGACTCGTATACCTTCGTCTACGCCCCGAGGCGCGCGGTCGACGCAGCTTCCTAATGTTCACCGTGCCATGGCAGCTTTCAAATCACCAAAGAGGGCGCTGCAAAGCAGCAGCGTTGAACTATCACTCGAATATTACAATATCAGCAAATGATGACCAAATTCTTGTATTTGTGCTGCATAGCATGGATTCATCAGACTGGACGGCGAGCTTTCCGGCCCAACGTACTTACGACTGTACATAGTGGCATGTGTGCCTCGGCGGCTAGGACTGGGTTAAGCGAATATAACCGTGTCGGAGACATTACAGATTTGAGACCCATACGTGTCTCGCTCATAATAATATTTTTGCCCTCACAACCGGGTGCAGGGCGGGTGACGCAGCGTGCGAGATTGCCTATGACCTTGAAATTTCAAACATACCAATTCTCAGTCGTAAGGCTTCACCATAAATCCGATTGTGTGACGTGACTGACGCGTTACGAAACGCGTAGCATCACGCGCCAGCACCGGCTCTCAGCAGCCTCAAACACGCGCGCGGCGCCAGGACGACGCGTCTTTCCTTCTCCACAACCCCTTAGTCGACATGACTGGCTCAACGCAAGTCAGTTCCGCGCATGGCCCGGGAGCAACTGTTCTCGCTTTCTCTCGTGATGGCTCGTCAGTAACCACCATTGGGCCTATTAGACTGGCTCGCATGTTGATCCTGCTTTGCCAGACACCTACTTACAGGAGGGGCCGACATGTTGGTTAGGATATGGGACACGGAACAGGGTGGTGCTCAGGAGCCCCCGACTGCGCCGGAAGCCATGGACGAAATTACGACTGTGGCAGCTTCGGTGCGCCGTCTTACACGATGTTACAGGAACGTTCTCATCGCTCAGTTTGATCCTGCCTAGTCTAACTGCTGGCTATCCGGAAGCAAAGATGGAGATGTCAGGAAATACGAATCTCTCAAAGCAGGAGCCGAGGCCAAGCCTGTGTTGGAAGGTCTTGTTACCACAGTTCATGGAGTGTCAATACGTTGCGTCGCTCCCGATCCAAATGGCAAACGGGTCGCGGTGACCTCAGAGTATGTGTCCCCATTTCCCTCCGCACTATGGATGCCGCAAAATTCCTGGGCTATTTGTATTTGCTAACGCCATTTTAGCGAACCTGATGTGAAGCTCGTGGATGTGGACGACATAACAAGCATATCCTTCCTCAAGGGTCATACGAAGGCGGTTCGCAAAGCGACATGGCATCCGTCCGGTGCATTCCTGGTGAGTGGCTAGGTCGATGGTGCTCACATGCACTCATACATTTGCAGACAACATGCGGCGCTGATGGTAAGATCATCGTATGGGATATCTCTGGGGATGGGGTGAGAGAAGAGAAAGTTATTGAGGGCGTGATTCCTGCGGTTGCGGACACCGAGTGAGTTCTCATCTTCAGATGATTCTTCTGCAGGCTCAATGCTCTGCAGGGCCCCTGAGTTCAGCTACGACTGTTCAGCGGTGTGGCATCCGTCCGGGCAGTACTTTTTTGTCGCAACTCGCACACACGGTAAGCCAGCGTCTTGTAATTGGAACGCTTCGCTAATAGTTGGGCAGAGATTGCAATGTTTTCACGAAACGGTTGGTCGAAGTCTGGCACATTGTCGCATCATGCATGTACCGGCGCAGTTACTGCCCTTGCGTTGTCCAAGAACGGGGTATATCTAGCCGCGGCGTCGAAGTCAGGTGTCTTCATTTTTTCTACCCAGAAAAAGGAGATGCTTTTCCAGTGCGTTCTTTCTATATCTTCTACGCCTTGGCTTACATTACATGTAGATTCCAAGGCCCGCTGAACGCACCAGTCACCCAGATGGCATTTTCACCCGCCAGGAATCTCCTAGTGTGGACAGACGCATCTGGGGATTTGACACGGTGGAATGATCCCATTCCTGCCTCTGCACCGGACCCGGTCAAACTCTCCGCAAGCGCTGCCGCTATTGGCATTTCCGTGAAGAGACAGGGTACTCCAACGTTGTTCGACGACGACAGGGATGTTTTCGGAGACAGCGTAACGAAAGCAAAGGAAGCCGGGGCGGAGGATGATCTCGGAATCGACATTGACAATGACGACTGGATCTTGGATGACGTTGGTGCAATGGATGAAGATGATGGAGAGGCGAGACGTTTGGCAGCAGAAGGGGGCGTGAGGGAGATGGGTATGTCACTCTAGGGCTCACAATAATGTCTGGGCTGACTTTACGCCACAGTGAGCGTGACGAAAGCACAGGCAGCCTTTCAGCCAGGTTCGACACCGATGGAGAACAAGAAACGATACCTTGGTGTGTGAAGCGTGGGTGGTTGGATGTTTCACTTGTCTGACTATACTTCGCGCTGGATAGCCTATAACATGATCGGCGTGATTGAGGTGACTGACCAGGATACTCATCATATCGTCAACGTAGAGTTCCATGATCGGTCTACTAGGAAGAGCTACCACTTCACAGATCATTTCCGGTACGACATTGCTTCCCTTGGTGAGTCCATCTCGTTCCACCAGTAGCCGTATTTAAGAACTCTACCAGGTGAACGCGGTGCTCTGTATGCTTGTCAGCCGGAGGCCGAACATACTGCGCATGTCATCTACAAGCCTTATGGCGCATGGGCCTCTCAGTCAGAGTGGACCTATGATCTGCCTAAAGGAGTACGCGTCTTGGGTATTGCTGCTGGAGGTCCGCCTCCTTCGAAATCTCTACGAGAGAATACCGACGTCGACATCGGCGGCCAAGGCAACGTGGCTATAGCAACCAGTGACGGCGAACTTATCTTCTTGACTGGTAGTGGTATTCAACGGGCATGCCTTAGTCTGCCAGGAGACTTTGTGTCCATGGTTGCAGGAAGCGAATGGGTGTTCATCATAACTCGCGATGGAAGCACTACCATGGATGGTAAGCGAGCCACTCTTTCCACCGGATGTACCTAGTCTGATCCGAGACCAGGTTCTCAAAACCTGACGGGAAGACTTATCAAGTTCGATGATCTCTGTATCCTACAACAGACCACCCTTCCAGTCCCTAAACGTCAGACTTTGAAATGGATAGGCGTCACAGAAGAAGGAGTAGGTCTAGATCCTTCACAGGATGATTTCTTCGTTAAACATAATTTCAGGCACCAGCAATCTACGATTCGGCAGGCATCCTGAACACCATGCCGAGATTCCGGGTACCGCTCTCTGCCACATGGATGCGGGTTCTGGATACAAACAGGCTTGAGCGCCGAGAGGGCAAGGATGAGTCATACTGGCCGGTTGGAGTGGTTGGCGACAACTTCATGTGTCTCATTCTGAAGGGCAGGCAAGCACATCCAGGTTTCCCCAGACCCCTGATCCAGGAATTGCCGATTCGCTTGCCTTTCAAGAAGATGGATTCTGAGGAGGGTGTCTCAGAAGAACAGTAAGTCAACGTGCACTCCTCTCTTACTACGTTGTTGACTCGTCTCAGGTTTGCGCGAGAGACGCTACTTCTTGACATCATCCGCGACGGTCTTGGAGAAGATCTTACTTCGGATACACTCGTTGGGCGGGAACTTGCTTTGGACAAGCTTGTGATAAAACTCATCCAGCATGCCTGCAAAACTGACCGCCTTGCTCGCGCCCTCGATCTCGTGCGCATGCTACACCTTACGCAATCTTTCGACCAGGCCATTAGGCTGGCTAGCTTCTACCATCTCATCGGCCTTCAGGAGAAGATAGAAGCGCTCAAAGAGGAACGTCTAGACGATGACCGCCTCGAAGGTCTTCGGGACCGCCGCCGCCAGATTGCGGGCGACTTTGCGCCTGTCCCCGCACAACCCCTCCCTATGGCAGGTCCGAGCAAGCCGAAGGCCTTCCAGGACTTCCGTCCGCCCCCCGCACTGCACCGGCCGGGGTTAGAGCGTGCGACTCCGGTGGTGGAAGTGGCTCGAGTACACTCGCAGACACAGTTGAGCGAGGACAACAATACTGTGTTCAGCACGTCATTTGCAGACAGCGCACAGGATGACTTCTCCTGGTCTTCCCCCGATGGCAAGCGGAAACGGGATGTAGACGAAGAACCTGTAGCTGGAGCGGATTCAGGGGCGAAGCGACGTGCGGTTGTTGAGCCTGTGTCGATGGCAAGGACGGCTGCATCCGCTACTCGTGAGTGCGGTCACTTTCGAGTGCGAAAGCATGTACTGAACTGTGACAGGGAGCAATCCATTCGCGCGCAAGCCAGGGGCAGACACTAGCCGGAATCCATTCTCCAGAAGCACGGAGGTTAACAAGTCGCTGCACAAAAGCGAGAGCTTCTTCACCAAAGTGGACGCCGCAGAGGCGGACAGAGCGAAGCGTGAGTTCTTCCCCCGTGCTATTCCATGTCTCTTTATGCTCAGCCGTGTTGTGCTGTACCAGGCTCCGGCCAGACGAGGGGCAAGGGGAAAGAGAAGAAGGAAGGAGCTCGTCAAACAACCCTTTTCGGCCTCCCAGCCACTGCGGCAGCCGATAAGAAGAGCGCCGGACGGAAGAAGAAAGCGGGCACACCTGCTGAAGAGTCGCAGGAATCTGTATCGCAGACACAAGCCACAGATGAAACGCAGACCATCTCCATGGATGAAAGCCAGGAAGAGCCTACGCTCGAGGGCGACACACAGGTCAACGAGGAGCCTACACAGACGGGGGAGACGCAAGTGGACGATCATACGGAGGCGGATGAGGACATGATCGAGTGGCCGGCATCTCCAGAGCCTCGAACAAGAGAGATAGAGGCGAGTGCAGATTAAGGGTCTTCTTTTCTGTTAGATTTGTATTGGAGTTTCGTTTGTACGTTTTCCTCGCAATCATGTACACCAGAGCCTTCGGACATGCCTTGCACCGTTTGATCATAGATACTCGGTGTCGATGATAGCTGCCGTGACGTTTGGACCCAAACTTCACAGCCACGCTGTTGCAACCACCATTACTGAAGCTGGCGCTAGTATCATCGTATTTCGTATATACGCGCACGCAATACGACCGGCCGGGGTCAACTTCCTCGGGGTCGACTTCCTGACCGCGACGCTCGCAAAGTGTCTAGAATTAGGTGATCTCAGGCTCGCGCGAATCAACCTATATAGTTGACTCGAGTCACAAGGTACGTTCTACACGAATGCTACCTCTCCTCGTGAGTGAATGCGTCAGAAATTAACAGATCCTACAACGAAGTTAATTTCCAGACGACATGATAGTGACCAGTGCTTACGTCGGGCTTGAACGGCCACTGCTCAAATGCACGTAAGAGAAGTGCCCAATCTGCAACATTCAGGTCTCGGATTCGCTTTGAGGTATTAATCCGCTGGTCTCGCGGCAATGAGATGTCAGTGATTACATTCAGGAGGTTCTTAGCTCCGGGCGCGAGAGAGCTGAACGACCTGTAGTCAGTGGAAGATATCTCAGCAAGCTGCGAAAATACACACTTCATCGCATCTTTTAGTGGTGTACTCTTCAAAACAAAGAGCCGTCGCAAGCAATAATCCCATTGATCAGTCATGCCTTTCTGTATTACCTGCGAACCCATAATGAATCTGATGTCCACATAAGAAGGCAAGGTTAGCGAACCTGTTCTGAGTACGGTATGGACGTGATAGCATGAAGTGGCTGTCCTGGAGACCTGGAAGTAGTGCTTTTACGGGCAACAGCTGGTGGGTGGAAGTGTTCTCCATAGGGTGCAAGCTCCTCGGAGTCTATGGCCTTGAAGACCTCGGCGGTAGCTTCGGCAATCACGCTCAACTTACAGCGCGCCGAGGTTCCTAGAGGTCCGCGAAGCCGCTAACATTGCCAGAGGTCCGGTGAACACGCAAGAAGAAGTGAGAAGGAAGAAAGCGCACCTCCCATATAAGATTGCTCATGAGAAAGCTCATGGGCGTACGTCCATACTTAAAAAGCCAAGCTCGCTCTGGGATACTACGAAAAAGTTGAGCAACAAGCTGTTCCCCATACACGGTGTGCGGAAGATGAGCGATAAAATGTAAGTTAGGTACTGTATGATGCTGTCAGTATGTGTCGCCCTCGAGCATTGCCAAGAAGCATAGCATGCTCTGAACTGACCAGACGACTCCCAAGGCGCCACCTGCACATCTTCCAATAGGCCCTCTTGTTCTAGGTGATTGTATGTGTCCCATTGATGGCCAGACATAGGAACAACTGTAACACGAGGATCCGCATCTTGGAGTGGCTAAACTACTCAGCATTGAGCAGAACAACCAACAGCTGTGGAACTTACTTGCAGGTACTTGAGGTATACTTCGTCATTCTCCAAGATGATGAGCTTCTTCAAACTAGACGACGGAAGCTCGAGCATTGCGCGAGACAGAACGCCAGGCCCTATATGCAGGATTAGTTGAGACTATCTGTGACAATGCAAGGCGCTGAATGACGAGGGTGTACGCACCGGGAAACGCTTCTACGACGACCTTCCCTTCGGCTACAGCTCCAGCAGGATGTTGAAGAAACGATCGCGCAACCTTTCTAGCCGTATCAGGATGTCCAATGGAGACGCGATCTCTGCGGAGACCAGTGAGCCATGGAAAAGCCTTTCGCCATTCTTCCGAGCCAAAGCGAGGTAGATTGAGTTTGGAGGTGCCTTTGGGTGAGTATGCACGAGAAATAATTGAGAGCGGCGTTCGTAAGCAGCGGCGTGTGATAGGGAGCATGAGAAAGAGTAGCGAAGGACGACTAGCTGGCGGTTAGGAGGACGATGACGCGTGGACGCGACGGCAGTGACCACTGACACGGTGGCCACTCTGACTTCGAGCTCTCCCGTGCGGCACGTGATGTCTCAGGAAGTGACCGACGCGTCCGTAACGCCGCCACGGACGCGTCTCGCCCACGGTCACGGTGCCGCATAGCTGCTTTCCTCTCCACCATCACCTCCCTTCGTCCGTCTACGACCCAGTTCATCCACCTTGGTCACTCATATCAATACTCTCTTCATCAGACATCGGCTCGAGAGGCAGCTTCACGCCGCCTAGCTCCCGCGTCGGTGGTGGTTAGCATTCTCTCACTATGTATATCAAGACACTCACCATTCAGGGCTTTAAGTCCTGTGAGTACTAATTCTGTCCTCCTGGATATGTGTTTTTTACGCCTTCCCTCCTACATAGACCGTGACCAAACCCAGATCGAGCCATTTTCCCCCAGACACAACGTAGTTGTAGGGCGAAATGGGTCAGGAAAGAGTAACTTCTTCGCAGGTGAGTTCGCCGGCGTACTCAACCGATTCCACAACTTCATCGAAAACCCAGCTATCCGATTCGTGCTCTCCGACGCGTATACGTCCATGTCTCGGGAGGAACGGCAAGCTCTTCTCCATGAGGGCGTTTCTACTACACAGACTCTGTCGGCTTTCGGTACGCTCGTCATTCTTTTGTCATTCTATTTTTGTATCGAATGTTCATATAATGTCTTCAACGCGCCATTCATGCTCGTAGTGGAGATAGTGTTTGATAACAGCGATAACCGTTTCCCTACTGGTCGAGAGGAAGTGATTCTCCGTCGCACCATTGGTCTCAAGAAGGACGAGTACAGCTTAGATAAGAAGAGCTCGAGTAAGGCCGATGTTATGAGCTTGCTGGAGAGCGCAGGCTTCAGCAAGAGTAACCCCTATTATATCGTGCCCCAAGGACGGGTAAGCATATAGTCGTCTATCGTAACCCCGAGCTCACCGTGCCCGATACAGATAACAGCCCTGACTAACGCGAAGGACCACGAACGGCTTGCGCTTCTGAAGGAAGTTGCTGGCACGAAAGTCTATGAGCAGCGTCGAGCCGAGTCGCTTCGAATCATGGCAGAAACGGACTCCAAGCGTGCCAAAATTGAAGAACTGCTCGAGTACATCGACACCCGTCTCACTGAGCTCGAGGAAGAGAAAGAGGAACTAAAGGAGTTCCAGGAGAAGGACAAAGAAAGACGGTGTGTCGAATACGCCTTGTATCAGCGAGAGCTAGAGGAAGTCGGATCAACTCTGGAAGAGATCGAGGAGGAGCGTCGTGGGGAGATTCATAATGCCAATGTCAGGAGGGAGGAGTACGATGATCGCGAAAAAAAGGCACAGGTGAGTACATTTTGACATATCTTACCCCTTCGTCTGATTGAGAATGACCCTTGCAGACTCTAGAACGCTCTATCGCGCAAATTCGCACCAATGTGACTACGCTCAACCTTAGTCGTCAAGGTGCCCAGGCCGAACTGACGGACCTCGTCCGTTCGCGCACTGAGCTTGAGTGCACACTTGACGATTTGCGCCTAGCGGCGGAGCGCGCCGGAGGCCGCCGTGAAAGCCTAGAAGCTGAGCTCGTGTCTGTTGAAGCCGCCATCGCGCAGAAGGAGCAAGACCTGGCTGGGCTCATACCTCAGTGGGACCGCGTGCGTAACGCTGAGAGCAACGAGAAGCGGCAGCTGGACGAAACCCGCGCACGGCTCGAAGCCCTATATGCCAAACGAGGCCGTCTGGACAAATTTCGCACGAAAGGCGAACGGGACCGTTACTTGAGGGCTGAAATCGCCAGCATGGAGCAGTTCCGTAAGAACCAAGCCAACGCCCTTGCTAGCCTCGAACAAGAACTCGGCCGTGCACAGCAATCGTTAGAAGAGGTGAACGAGAGTATAAATGCAACGCAGGCCAAGGCCGAGGACGGCCGGACTCAAGTTCGCGAACTTGGGGAGAAGATCGCAACTCTGAAGGACGAACAAGCAGAAAAAACAGAGAGACGTAAGGAGCTCTGGCGCGAGGATTCTAAGCTCGAGTCCCTCGTGACACAAGCAGCTGATGAATTGCGTGGGGCGGAGCGTACGCTTGCAAGCATGATGGACAAGGTGGGTGTATGTTCATTCCACAAATAGCTGTTCTCTAACCTCTATCTAGGACACTGGAAATGGACTTCGTGCGATAGACCGCATCACATCTAGCTCAGCCAGCTTCGATGGTGTTTATGGTCCGTTGTATCGGTTATTTGAGATCACGGACGACAAGTTCAACATCGCAGTTGAGCTGACAGCGGGTAACAGGTGCGTACCTTCGCCTCATACGTATCCTCTCATATAATAACGCGTCTTAGCTTGTTCCACGTGGTTGTCGACACCGACGAGACGGCAACTCGTGTCCTCGACATTATGATGCGCGAAAAGAATGGTCGAGTGACGTTCATGCCCCTCAACCGCCTCAAACCCAAGATCCCCCCGGTTCCTAATGCACAGGACGCCATTCCTCTACTCGACAAGCTTCGTTACGACCCCAAGCATGCTAAAGCCTTCCAGCAGGTTTTCGGCAAGACCTGTGTCTGCCGTGACCTTACCATCGCCGCCGCATACGTCAAGTCGCACCAAATAAACACCATCACTCTCGACGGTGACAAGGTCGACCGCAAGGGCGCACTCACGGGTGGATACCACGATGTGCGTCGCTCGCGCATTGAGGCCATCCGCAACGTCACTACGTGGCGCGCCAAATGGGCTGAGAGCGACTCGCGGCTGAAGGAGGTCAAACAGACGATTGCGGCGCTGGAGCAGCAGATCACCAAGCTTGCGGGTGAAGTGCAAGTGCTCGCGGGCCGTCAGGCGCAGGCGCGCACGTTGCGCGAGAGCGTCGCAGAGGAGGTCGCCATGCTACTACGGGAGAAGGAGAGGCAGACGGCACGGATTGCGCGCCTTGAGACTGAGATTGACGAGCTGCAATCCGAGCTGAGTGGGTTGGACGCGAAGATCGACGGTTTCAAGGCGGAGCTGGCCAGCCCGATGGCTCAAAACCTAACTGCTGAGGAGGAGGACCTCATTGAAACTCTCGGGCGCGACGTCGAGCAACGCCAGAAGAACTTGGTCGACGTAGGGAAAGAGAAGAACGAGCTCGGTGGTCGCAAGAACCTCCTTGAGATCGAGCTCAACGAGGGCTTGGTACGACGTCGAGAAGAACTGCGGTTGAAGATCGAAGGGCTCGGCGCGGCCGAGGCCGGAGATACCGACTCCCAAGAGGCATTGGAAACCAAGACCCGTGAGCTGAAAGCCCTGAACAACTCGATCGATTCACTCGAGAAGAGGATCACAGGTGAGTGGAACTTTGGTTTAAGGATCATCCACAGGCTGACTTGTTGCCACCAGAGATGGAAAGAGACATTGAGAAGGCTAATTCCCAGTTGCAAAGTCAGCGGCAAGAGTTAGACCGGCTGCAGAACCAGCAAGCCGAAGACGTTCGTGGTATATCCAGACAGCAGAAAAACACAGAGCGGTACCTTGCGAAACGTCAACTGCTGTTAAATCGCAAGGATGATTGCAATCGCAGCATCCGAGATCTCGGCGTCCTACCAGAAGAAGCTTTCGAGAAGTATACGAGCGAGAAGCTTGACAGGGTACGCCTGGTGACTACGGCGAATGCAATTAACTGACTGCTCGCCACAACAGCTGGTCAAGAAACTTCATGCAGTGAATGAGGGTCTCAAGAAATTTGCGCACGTGAACAAGAAAGCTTTTGAGCAGTACAACAACTTCACCAAGCAGCGCGACCAGCTGATTCAACGGCGCGAGGACCTCGACAAGTCTGCGAAATCCATCGAAGAGCTTGTAGAAGTCCTAGACCAGCGGAAGGATGAG
Organism: Grammothele lineata; assembly: GCA_002150815.3. NCBI lineage: Eukaryota > Fungi > Basidiomycota > Agaricomycetes > Polyporales > Polyporaceae > Grammothele > Grammothele lineata. The sequence goes on along the minus strand of NDFF03000120.1, from coordinate 100,107 downwards.
GCCATCGAGCGAACCTTCAAGCAGGTTGCCAGCAACTTTGAGGAAGTATTCGAGCGTCTTGTTCCTGCAGGACGTGGACGGCTAGTCATCCAGAGGCGCATCGACCAGGTTTGTGCCATCACTCAATACTCACGTTACCTTCTGTGTTGATGTCTATGCATAGGACGAGGAAGATGCCGATGAGGCCGATGAGGCTCAGCAGAGTACTATTGATAACTACACTGGCGTCTCCATCCGAGTACGTCCTTCTACTAAACGACACCACAACATATGTACTGACTCTTACCATAGGTGTCCTTCAACTCGAAGGTTGACGAAGGTCTGCGGATACAGCAGTTGTCAGGAGGACAGAAGTCCCTTGTCGCCTTAGCCACTGTCTTTGCCATTCAGAAATGCGACCCCGCACCATTCTATCTCTTTGATGAAGTACGCTTTATTTTGATCCCCCTGCTTATCTGCCGATGCTCATACGGGAATCCAGATCGATGCCAACCTAGACGCTCAGTATCGAACAGCAGTAGCTTGTTAGTGTGCTAACCCCCTTGAAACCTTCCGTTTGACTGACCTGCCCTATGTAGCGATGATTCATGATCTCTCCTCCACCGCACAATTTATTACCACGACTTTCAGACCGGAGATGCTGGCGACTGCGGACAAGTTCTACGGGGTCATGTTCAATGCTCAGAAAGTCAGCACCATTCGTGCCATCAAGCGGGAGGAAGCAATGGAGTTTGTGGAGCAGGTACGATTCCAACGGTCTCCACTAAATAACTCGCTCATTGATCATGGTGAAAACAGGAAGCTCAAGCTCAGTGATACCTTTCAGCTACCTTCTACAATCTGTACGCATTCTTGGTGGATTTTTGTTCCTGCTGTCGTTGCTATCGTTATCATATTTGTACCAAGAGTCCTGTATCCGTATATCTACTCGACCAATACCATCGTACACGTCCGAGCCAGAAGATGGCCCAGAAAGAGCATATGCGCGGGAAGTACTACAACAAAGAAGCCGGCGGGTACGTGATCGCTCGGCAGACGTGGTTTATAGGCCCGCGTAATCCGACATCCATGTCATGGCAGAATCTACATATGTACGTCTGTTCCTGGAGGATAAGCGCTACTGGATGTATCGGCGCGACCACGCTGAGACGGACCACGAGATACATCGGAAACCCTAGCCAACGTTCCTGTGGTGGTACATCCTGCGCTCCTAGTTTGTTTTTCGTCGTACCCAGACGGGAATATTTCTAGCGCAGCTTTCGCGCGCTGTGGCGATCCAGTCTCAGTGCTCTTCGCCAAGCCGGACGGGAGCTCCGCAGGGGACCCACTGGCTGGCAAGTGATTGGGAACGGACGAAAGAGGCGACGGGGAACTGCACGGTGAGGAGTGTGGAACAGTGGTCACCAAACGCTTTCGTGATGGAGGGCAGTTGGGCGTCGCTGTGAATGGCATCGCTCCAGCGAGGGGAGTGGAGCGAGAGCAATTGGAGCTGCCTAAAGCCACCCAGAAAATCGGCAAAACTATCACAGAATTCCTGTGGGGGGTTAAAGGAGACATGCTCAGTGTGTCGATTAGGGCTAGTAAGTAACCACTCGTGTCAATCTCACCTTCGTGACCGACCAGCTACCAGCATGGAGTGAAAGCTCGATGATATCGGGCAGGATACGAGGAATTGGTCGAAGACACCGGAGCGTCTCGAGCGGGGTTCCACGTTTGACGTGATAGAAGATGTGCATACTGGACAATGGTCCGGTGGAGTTCGCACAACGAGATACGGCTCCCTCGACCTCGGCATCGTCAGCGGGATTCAAGACGTCGATATACATCAGGGTGTCTCTCACCGGACGCCCCGAAATCAGAGCGCCGATGGTAGGAGGTGATCCTGCAATGCGCTCCAAGCAGGGAAGTGCGCACTTGTCAAGCTCGATATGAGGGTTATGAACTCCCGAGAAAGAAAGAAAACGTATTGAATCTTGCTCGGCGAGCCATGCGACCAGGCCAGCGTCCCAATCACCCGATATATGTAGGCTGCAGAGGCGGCACGGTGAGCCGCGGAGATAATGTCCTATCGATCCAGGGACAAGCAACTCCAAGTAAGTGACATTCTTCATGTTCGCGAAACCCTTCTGCAACAACCTTGCGAAAGCTGATGTGAGTAGTTCGTGAGGGAATATCCAGACAGATAGTCGCCGGATATAGCTTGCATTTTGGGGTCTCCTGACGAGTGTTTGGAAGCACTTGATGGTTATCATTGAACCGATAAGAAACAAGGACATGTACAGCCGGGACTCTGCGATAACCCGAAGGACGGTATTAACGCTGGACAAGGCGATCAGCTCTGGAACGGACGCATAAGATACAACGATGTCCATGAGCTCAAGGGGCAATCGAGGCGTTGAATCTATGTTCTGGTGAGCGACAGAAGGTATGAGAATGCGGCGGAAAAGTGCTCGACTCACCCGCGGCAGGTTCAAGGTTGGTGAAAAAAAGAGGTGGATCATCCGACGCAAGGGACGTTGAAACTTCTGGCATCCGATTCACAACGTCATTCGGATGCACGTATGTTTCTAGTTTCTCTACGGCGTCGGGCATGAGAGTGTAGTTATAAGTGATTTGAGGTAGTCGTTGGGTTTTGTGCGGGCAGGAAGGAAGCGGGGACGTACTAGGACCAGGGGAAAACGATATGGTGACTACTTACACTTTGCGAACGCGATTCCGGTTGCCTTGGTTGGTCACAGTCGTGGCGTTTCGAGATAAGATTAGATCGAGGGACGCGTCGTGTCCTGCCCGCGGCGTTGCGCGCTGCTGCGCTCGCACCTGCCGTAGCCACTGCAGCATCCCTCACCTTCGGCTGCTCCTCCAACTTCAGCTTCGAATTGCCGTACGCAGCCGCTTGGCTCTCTGCAACTAGTGCTCAGCCAATATCACGCCCTACAAGACGCCCTACGTAGTGTGTACAACTTGAACACTTTGGTCCCGCCTCCAGCCATGCCCCAGGTCTCGCGTTCTCCCAAGAGAAAGAGGGTCAAGAGATATTTCTCTGCATCTGCTGCTACAGGAGCAAGATGGAACCCAAAACCATTGTCCGCATCTGGCGCTTCGTCCAATGTCAAGGCTCGTAGGCGAGGCTCGTCTGTCTCGAGCGACGAGACCTTTGATTTCTCACCAACGCATACACACGAGGAACTCCATCCAGAGGTGGACTACAGGTATCTTGGCGTATCAAACTCCTTCTCCGCACATGACACTCGTGTCCAGCCCCCAGCCTCGCAACGACCTCCACTCACGTATGCATCACTCCCTCCAACGCCTATATCCCCGTCTCCCCCCCTCCAGCCAACATTATCTGCTCCTCTTCCCTCATTCCCAAGCCTCGATCATGCAGCATACGAAGCGCCGTTTTCAATATGGGACTACCTACGTGAAGAGCTGCTTGCCACGGACTTCGACTCACATCAAGAGCTGAAATGGGAAAGAGTCAGCAACTTCCTCAACATGCCCATCGCATTAGAGAAGGTCACTACCCTGTCTCATGCGTCAGCGTAGAGGAGCTCAACACACGTTTATCCTATTACAGATATTCTTCTTTGGCTTCGTCGTCTGTCTTGACTCGTTCATCTACACTTTCACAATTCTTCCAATACGTTTCGCCCTCGCCTCCTGGAGGCTGTTGCTCAATACATTCTCGCGCAGCCCCCCTCCGCTTCCCCCTTCGCAAAAGGCAGACATCCTACGAGCTCTACTCCTCGTCATCTCTATCATCATACTGGCTCCGTTGACAGACGCAAGCAAGCTGTACCATTTCATACGAGGGCAAGATACCATCAAGCTGTATGTCATCTTCAACGCGTTAGAAGTAGGGTTTTAGAACTGCTGTGGAGATTGGTATAAAGAGTTGATCACATTGCGTGTTGTACTAGATAGCAGATCGACTTTGTGCCTCAATAGGTCAAGATATCATTGACTGTCTATTCTCGCGTTCTACCTTGGAGGTCATCTCCCACAGAAAACGCCCTACATCTCACACGTTGCGGACATTCTGCTACTTCTTCCTTGCCTTGACATATACGGGTAAGCAGATCGTTGCCCGACCACGACATTGCCCTGATCGTGTATCTTCAGTCGCGCACACACTCGTGATGATATACCAGATGATCTCTCTGAACGTTGCTGTCAATTCTTACGACAACGCGCTGCTGACACTCCTCGTTTCCAACCAATTCGTCGAGATCAAAGGGAGCGTGTTTAAGAAATTCGAAAAGGACAACCTCTTCCAGATCACCTGTGCAGGCATGGAATTGTTGTCTGGCTGTCAGTTCCATCACTCAACTCCTTTTTTACAGACATCGTGGAGCGCTTCACCCTGGCGCTCATGCTGATTGTCGTGGCATTCCGGAACCTCATCGAGGTCTCCGGGTCTACATTCAACTTCAGCGAAGGATTTGCTCTCCCGAAGAGCTTCGGATGGTTCCGTGGCAACAACGCGCTCTGGACGATCTCCTACGTACGCAGCGTGTCATACACCTTGAGGTATCGCTAATTCTGGCATTTTTCTAGCCGGTCCTGACTGTGATGATGTCCGAGACACTCGTCGACTGGCTCAAGCACGCATTCATCACCAAGTTTAACCACATCCGGCCCTCCGTCTATGAACGCTATACCGACGTTCTGTGCCGTGACCTCGCGAGTGGCAGCGCTGTCGGCCGGCGCGGTGCTCGGAAGGTCTGTGCTCGCCTACTCTATTCATCAAACGCTATTAACTAGTTGCGTATACAGCACACTTACGTCGACCAGTCGCCGCTTGTCGCACGTCGTCTAGGGTTCGCATCGCTGCCGCTCGCTGTGCTCGCGATCCTCATCGGCTCGCAATCAGTTGGGCTTCTCATCTCTATGCACGCGGACGAGTCGCCGCTCTGGACGCGCACATGGCGCGAATACTCTCCCGACGACTGGACGAATGTCGCGAAGTGGTCTGCGCTCGCGCTCCTTGTCTGGGGATGGTGCGTACCCCCGCTGCTCCTTGACACTGCTTTGGTGGGCTTACGCGCGTCGATGCTAGCGTGCTCGTGCTGAAGATCATGCTCGGGGTGCAGTTGCTTACATATGCTGCCCGCCGCCGTGCAGGGATGGAAGCGCGCGAGGAGGCGGACAAGGTGAATGATTTCGGGCGAGACCCGATTGGCGAGGGCAAAGAGGAGCAGGTGCGTCTGATGCTCTACTTGTGTGCTTGCACCTCTCATGTTTTGTACAGAAGTACAACAAGGATCTCAAGACGCTTCTCGACAACAGGCGCGACGACGCGAGCCCTGTCGCGGAAATCGGGGAGCGAAGACTCGGCAACGATAGCGATAAAGATGGTGGAAAGCGGAAGCGGCTCCCTTTGGAGGACATTACGCGCTTTACGATGGTGAAACGTATATGGTGACGGATGTGTCTTGCTTTCCGGCCGATGTGCGATGTAATGATCCAATGCCATGCCTACTCATGCTGTTTTACGGAATCAGATGACGATGTATTTCCAGAGGCCGAATATAGAAACTACAGTAAGGAGCGGAATGTCGAGCGTCGTGCGCCGAAAGCTATGGCTACAGGTGTCGAATATATGCGAAGAACTAGAGAGTGATGAGTATCAGATGAATGCGGCTCTATCGTGGTACGGATACAGATACGAACGTGCTGGCGAGAAGGAACGTCTGGTGTACGTGAGATATGGAAACGAAGGTGTGAGAGATAGAGTGGGACCGAACGAAAAGAGTGTGATGTGAGCCATAATGCCCAACGAATAACAATGACTCTCCGCCTGAAGGACCGGCCGTGGCGGAGAGATGAACCTGCAATCTTCCGAAACATGAGGTCGTAGTAAACCTCGCACTCAAACCCTGCGCGACGCCTGCGGTGGTGCCTGAACCATCCCCCTCTTGCTGCGATCCCAGCGCAAGGGCTGGACGGACTCCGGCTCGGCCAGCGCGCGAACAAGCGCCCTCCTCTCGTGCGCCTGCTTCTCCGTCTCCCTCGCCTTCTCTCGCTCCCACCGCGCCCTGTTCTCCTTCTCGAGCCGCCTCTCCGCGCGCTCCCGCTCCCTCTCCTTCTCCTGCTGGCGTGCGGCCTCGTCGCGCCCCCTCGCACGCTCAGCGCGCGAGGGCGACTGGTACGCCTCCCGAGGGCTTTCAGGACGGATAACCTGGGCACGGCAGGACGTCATCCTGCTCAGTGTGGTCTGAGGGGCGGTCGCGATCGCCACGCTCCGCGGCGCCGAGCTCTCCTTGACGTTCAGGCTCGCGCGCAGCTTCGCCGCGGTCGGGGTCGGGACGGGCGGCGCGCGCATGCGCGCCTCCCGCTCCCTCTCCAGCCTCCTCTCCGCTTCCAGCTCGCGGCGCGCGCGTTCTTGTCGCTCCCTCTCAGCCCTTTCCCGCTCTTGTCGCCGGAGCTCTCGGTCTCGCTCCCGATCTCGGTCCTGATGGTACTGACGAGTGGCGGGCGCAGGGCGTTCCTCCTCCGCCGAGCGGCGCGGAGTCGGCAGCCGCTGGGGGTTATCGTAGTGGTACATCGCGCTTTCCTCCCGCTTCTTGGACAGCGACTGCTGGCGATACACCGCAGGATGAGCCGGGAGCCCCACAAAGGCCCCCGCTGGCGGGCCCGGCTGGCGTGGGGGCTCAAAAGGCGTTGAGCGGGACGTATGCAGCGTGTGAGCGGTCTGCCTCGACGCCGGGCGTTCCTCCGCCCCTGGCCCTCCCCCGGACCTACTCGCCGCGCGCGCGTGCATGGGCGGGAGGTCGAGCTCGCTCGCGGACGACGAGCGCCGGATCGCTCCGTTCCTGCGGAGCGACGGCGGGCGGCTCGGATCCGGGGCGCAGTACGTCTCCGCCGCTTGTGCGGTGGGGAACGGGACGGGTCCGGGGGCTTGAGCTTGGGTGCGGTACAGCGCATGCGACTGGGCGGACGGCGCCTTGGGGCGCTGGCGCTTAGCCCGCCCGCGCTCGTCTGGGGCTTTCTTCGAGTTCGGATGGGTGGACATGGTGGACGTGGTGGTAGGGACAGGGGAGGGAGCAGCAGAAGGTGAGCGGTAGCTTTCTGGGGACGCCACACGCGCCATAGGAAGGCCCGCGTAATAACTCTCCGGCTCGGGTCCGCGCGACGGCGCACGAGCGTGGCGGATGGGCCCAGCGGCGAACGGGTCTGGCACCCAGTCCTTCGGGGGAGGCTCGGGCGGGAGGTCGTCGTCTGCGCGCCCGCGGGGCACGGGCCTGTCCGCTGCGCGGTCGGTGCTCGCGCTCCTGGGGAAGGACACGAAGTTGTCCGGCGGGGAGGTGTGCGTACGGTGTGGGCCGTTTGCGGGGTTGGGCCTCCCGTCTTGATCCCACATGTCGGGGAAGTTTAGGAGGGGATAGCGGATCTCCTCCTTGGACACTTTGCGGAAGGAGAGCTGGCGGCGGGGAGTGGGTGCGACCGGTGGTTGTGGGGTCCGCCGCCCGGACCCGCCAAAGTCTGGGACGAAGGAGCCCTGGGAGCTCGTACGCTTCAGCCCTAGTGGGGCGACGAGGTTGCTATGAGACCGCAGAGGAAAGGCGTTACTTGATAGATATGAGCGGGAAGTAATAGGATTCCACGTACGAGGTGATGTCCGAAAGACTGCGAACGCGTTTCCAGGCCATACCTCCTTGGGTTCTGCCCGATACTTCGAAAATGTTTATGAGAAAATCTAGAGGATAGTGCGAATGACGAAAGGGTTGGTGCTAGTGGTGTGGTCAGGTATATGGCAAGGATGATGAGCTTCGGGAAGGAAAGTGGCTCAGGAAAAGCACGGTTAACTGGATATATGGCTGGGTCCATGCAAAACGTTCCCCTCCACGGCCACGGTCTAGTCGAGTGGCGTGGTGCAAAGCGCACCTGCCACAATATCAGCTGAAGGCCCAAAGCGACAGGAGCGGCCGGGGGGACCTGTGGCCTGGGTCTTAAAGTGGTCGTTGCGGCTGTGGCTTGCCATTCAACTCAACAGGCCCTTGTGCAACACTCGCTCCGCGTCTGGCCAAACCACTGGCAAAGGGTGCCAAATTACTTGCGGCAAACGCTGAAAGATGTCCCCAGTCTTTTATGTGCCGCGTTTATACGCCAATCTGGCAAAGCGTCTTCACTTACATCCCTTCGAATCACCGGGTAACCATCCTAGTGTCGTGCAGCTGGGACTACAAATCCGGCTTGACTAGCCTGAAGCTGTCATATGTGGGGGAAGCTATCAAGGTCTGTGGATATGCCGATACGTGACATACTGTATGGATAGAAGGAAAGCGAGGGTGGTGGATTTTCGGCATTTTCATGCTTTATCGGAGAATGCCGGCATGCGCATCGGAAGACGGGGACAATGCAAGGTGTCATCCAACGTTTGCCATGGCCACGAGTGCAACTAGCTGTGTCACCAGGGTCTTGTACGAGCATCAGCGGGGAAGAGCACGACGGTCCTGAGCGAAGAGCTACATACGTAGGTGGAGAATACAGACCCTGCCGACCGACGTCCAGATACTTAGAGCTTGGCCACTATGCGGAAGCTATTATCGCGTGAGTAGCGTAGATTGAGCGGTAGAGACAATTCGTGAAAGCCCCTGGATCACGTTGAATCAATTTGCTTCCGAGGGACTGTCAGGGGAACCCAGCTACGACGTATGTCTCACACTAGGTTTCGAATACAATTTAGTGAGTGAGACCCATATGAGCGCATGGGAACGAACCTCAAGGGTCGAACGAATGCCATGATGAAAGGTGCAATCGCTAGCCAGAGAACCTGCGACGCACAAGTTACGACAGTTTCGGTAGGACATTGCTCTGGAACCCGCCGGAAAAAGGCGCGGATGTATATTCGGGGTTGTGGCCGTGAGAATTCAATAGAAACGCGCTGCGAGGACGCTGCGGCATTATGCATTAGCAGTGTCCCTATGAGCGCTGTGTAGGCCCAGATACAGAGAGATCACGAAGCGCAGCTAACTATAGCTGCTTGGAGGGATGTCCCTGCACCGCCATTGTCTTGTGCGCAGCAGGACTGAACAGAGAGTAGGATACAACATGTCGGGCAGCCGATGCCGCACGCAAAACAGGTGGGCTAGTGCGGAAAAGAATGTACTGGATTCCGCAAGCCGGGTTCAAAGGCGGTGAGCTGCGGAAAGGAGGGAGGAGGTGCGGGAGGCGCGGGCGAGCTGGGATGACATGCGGGTGGCACTCGGGAAGCGGGCGAAGAGGAGGCGGACGCTGTCCGGTCTATGACAGTCTATGACGGAGTGGGGCGCGATGCCGTTAGCCGCGAGCGGGAGCTCAGCGTGCGGGCGAGGGTACGTAGGGTGAGGCGGACGAGTGGCGCGTGCAGGACGCGTGGAGAGGAGTGTTCCTGTGAGGTCAGCCCCTGATCAGGACATCCCCCCGGCGTCTTTCCCGTCATGGCTCGGCTGACGTCATGCCCCTCCCCGCTCTTATAGCCGTTCCAATTCTCCGACTCAGTCCACCGTCAAACCGCAACTCCTCTCTCCGTACGTGCCCTGACTCCTTCCCTCGCCCCACCCTATCTAACCCATCTCCTCGCAGCTCGCCCACTCCTCGCCCTTTCACGACCTCACGACCCATTCAAGACCACCAACAATGGCTGCCGACGCCGCTGTCCCAGGCCTCTTCCTCACCTTCGCCGCGATGGTGCTCCTCATCTTCGTATGTCTGCCGCACACAAATATGCCTTTATCAGGTACTAACTGCAATCTGCTATCGTGTAGGCGTCTGTATCTTCACCAACATGGGAAGATGTTTCGTTCCTCAATGTCCCAGAGGGCGGGCAGACGGTTCACTTTGGAGTGTTCGGTTTCACTGGTTCACAAACGCACGTCGGCTGGTTCTTCCCTTCCCCCCTCGGGTACGTCTCGTTATCTACCCCTGACGAATACAGGCTCATGTCTCTTGCAGTGACGACCGTCTCGATGGTGATCTATTCCACAATCTCACTTTCGTCCTCGTTCTCATCCCCATCGGTAAGTCCCTGGAATCTTTCTACACGCCTTCTAGGCGCTAATTGTTTCCGCAGGTGCCGGTCTTTCTGGTCTTGCCGTCCTCTTTGGCCTCTGCGGCGCTGCATACCACCGCGTCGGCACCATCTTCATGACCCTCGTCAGCGCCCTCGCCTTCCTTGTCACGCTCGTCGCCTGGGTGATCGAGATGGTCCTCTTCGGTGTCGCCCGCAGCCACATGCGCGACCGCGGCTTCAATGCGACCTGGGGCAACGCCAACTGGATGGTCCTTGGCGCGCTCGTTGCGCTGTTCCTGGCCTTCTTCGCCAGCCTGTGCGGCTCGTTCGGCCGCTACGGTCGCCGGAGGAGCGCCTACTAGGCGTGGGGACGTGGTGGATTGCCCTTGAGAGTTTCGCTTCCTTCTTCATCAATCGGTCAAAACCGTGCCAGATACCTTGCTCCGTATACAGGCAGCTATTCGTAACGTTATGAACACTTCGACGACTCTACGACCCCGTTCCTGCTACATGTAACATCAACTTACTCTTTGAGTTCTGTCGTGCTTGTGATGGTTGTTCGTTGTATCTTATGTTATACTGTAGCTGCAAGATTGCTCCCAGTCTTTCTTTGCCATCAGCATCAGTACACCCCTTTGTAACAATACACATACTGTAATGTTTTATCACGTTGTGTGCTGGGAGCGCAGCCAATCGCGGCCAGTTCACCTGCCAGTGGTTTTGGGCCCGGAGAGAGTGGTAGGTACAAAGCACGACTCTCTAGTCTCCCACAACAAGTGCCCTGGGCTATCTAGTCTCTGCGAGAACCTGGCGGGATGCGTAGCTCGATCTTTGGGTTGATATATGGTATTATGTATGTCGAAGCCTTAGCTGGACATCGTATGAAGGTAGGTGCTCGTGAGACCGTCGAAAGAGACTTCAAGTGGAGACACATAACATCCTTCTCGCCACAAAAATTGCCGGACATCTGGAGTTGTACAATCAACATGCCTGGGAAGGACTCGGACGCATGGCCCGCCTCTCAAACATGGAAAACAAAAATCCCAAGAGGGTGGCTTGAACCTTGCTTGAACCTGCAACTCTCTCCCAGCTGGACTATCTTGACGTTTTGTAAGCGCCTAAGGAAAGGTATAACACGTGCTGCGCCGTCATTGCTGGCCACCATGCCCGTCAATATTTCAATGCCCGTCCCGCGGCCGGCCGGGGCCTCAGACCTTTCCTCTTCACCAGATAGTATAAACGACCTCCACACGGATATCGTTTCTCTCGTTCAGCCTCGTCGCTCCAGAATACTTAACAGGGACTTCTGAACTCGTCAGCCTGCATGACCCAGCGACGCCGAGGGCGCTCCGTGCCCAACAAAATCACCCGATACGAAGAACTCGTCGCCGTTCGCGACTTTTATGAACCTCAGCGCAAGTGTAGCAGAATAGAGGGGCGTGCTGATATAGCCGGGGATGTGGTGTCGTCCGTACAGTAAATTGATAGATGGAGACGTTTGCGGCCCGACAGGCGATTGGAATCGCAGGATTCAAGCTTGTACGCTGAAGAGAATTCGTTGGGCCTCAAACCATATCCAAGAGACAGATCTGGTGAGCTCATTTGTCTTGTGGAAAACTATGTGGACTGACGCGCAACAAAGCCTCTTGACCTTTGCCATAGACCACAGGCTCTCTCCGTTTCAGTCTGCAGTTCTCAGCTTTGACGAGCTAGGATCCACTCACAACCTACGCCTCACCCACAGATTGAACGGTTTCAGCCTCAGCGCAAGACTCGCTACTCCAAACGCGCCGCAGCACGCTGTCCAGCGTCCGCAGCCTCTCAGCTCGAGCTCGTCCGTGCAGTACATGGCCAATGCTTCCGCCAGCTCTGAATTATGGCCCCACATACCCCCAGGGATCAACCAGGACCAAACGCATCCTCCACCACTCTCGCGGATTCCCGCGCCGATCGGCGGTGTTCCCTCCCCGCTCGACTACGCACCGTCGTGCTTGTTCACAACGCTGTACGCACTACTGGTTCCCATCGCGCTCTACCGTCTTTGCGCGCCGCGCTCGCGGAATCTCATTGTCGTGTTCACCCTCGGGGTCATCGTCGAACGGTGCGTCTTACCTCTCCCCTCGCATTCTACTCTCATCTCGCTGCTTTCCATGCTCTCCAAAGATCCGCTCGTTCTGAGCTGAGCTGAGCTAACTTACTCCTTCCCCCAGGCTGGTTTTCTTTATAATCCGAGCCATCGAAGCGCATGCCCCGGACGCCTCGCGCGCGTCGCCCGTTTATCTCGCCTACGCCCAAAGCACACTCGCCGCGGGCTTCCTCTCTGTCGGCAAAGACCTCATCGCGGCCGTCCGTGCGCTTCTAATCCGCACCACTCTCCCGACCTCGGACCCGGCGGACCCGGAGGCCGCACCGCGCTTGAATACGGAGTGGATAGGCTCACGCGCTCGGGGTGTCACGCCGGGCGCGAATTCTGCGGACGAGCCTGTGCGCCTGGAGCGCGTTATAGTTGTTCCTTCTCTCTTGGAATCCTCGCTCGACAAAGACAAAGTCTCGCGGAGATCGTGCAACTGCTTTGTTGGGTGGTGGTTAACAATGACACCTGCTGGAGAGAGGAGACTATACGATATCACGAGCTTAATGTTCGCGATCGCGTTCCTCGTCGCAATTGGGCTGTCGCTATCATCGGGTGGGACGTACGTGAAGGCGATCTTCGTGGAGCAATGGGCGGTCTTGACCGTGCAGCTGAGGTCCGTGCCGAATCAGAAATGGACCTACCATTCAGCTGATGGCATTCCTTGTACAGGTACATCAGCTGCGGCATAGGTCTGCTGCTAATAACGTTGGTTCACATGGGTGCATACTGGGCATGGGCCCGGAATCCGGGAATGGAATACAAATCCGTGGCGATCGTTTCTGCAATATGCACACTTCTCGTAAGCACCTTCAATCGTTCAGATGCACAACGCCTCTCGCTCATAGCGTTCTCATAGTCCGTTGTAGGGGTGTACCGTGTGGCTGTAGTGGGAACGGATACGGACGATCTCTTGTCCGAAGGACCCGGTAGCTTGGATAGTTACCAGTCAAAAGCGATGTTCTACGCGTTTCATATCGCTCCGGAGTGGCTCGCGATCGCGCTGTTCTTGAGTGTGAACGTGAGGAGATTATTTGGGCGGGGTAGCACCTTCAGGTGTGACAAGGGAGTAGTAGAGAGAGACGCAGCTGTCTAGGAGTTCGTAATCGATGAACTTTCAATATAATTTAATCATGGGCTCAAGTTGGCTTTACATTCTCTTGAACAACATCAAAAATACATGGGTCCCCACAAGTCATGAAGTCGCCACTAGGATACGACACGTCAGATATACAAGAAACTCTGGTCCATCACAACTCCGTATGTTTGTACCGTTTCAAATCGTCGTCATGATCCGGAGCAGACGACCCTTCTTCAGCGCCTGTGCCGTATCTGCCTTCATACAGCCGCGTCACGACTGGGTTCACGACCGAGCGCATGTCCGCTAAGCGCTCCTCAACTTCGTCTACGCTCGCGCTCTGCCCATGGATGTCGATCCACTCCAGTGCGCTTTTCAGCTCGTTGAGAATCTCTCCCCTCTCGTCGTCGTTAATCTTCCCGCCGAGACCTTCCATATCTCCTACTTGAGTCCTGAGCGAATAAACGGCGGAAGAGAATTCGTTAAGTGCTTCGACACGCCGTTTGTGGGCCTGATCCTCTTCCGCATATGCCTCCGCATCCTTGACCATGCGCTCGATATCCTCTTCTGAGAGGCGATTGAGGACGTCGGAGATCGTGATAGACTCGGTCTTCCCTCTAGAAGGCATAATCAGTTTAGCAGCTCCTGATAGGAGAGAAGTGTGAAGCACGCGAAACCACTCACGTTCCCTTGTCCGCCGCCGAGATCCTCATGATGCCGTTTGCGTCGATCTCAAACGTCACCTCAATCTGGGGCACTCCTCTCGGCGCGGGCGGGATATCGCGCAGCTCGAACCGGCCGAGCTCGAAGTTGTCCCGCGTCAACGGTCTCTCGCCCTGGAAAACTTTGATTAGCACTGCCGGTTGGTTGTCGGCAGCGGTCGAGAATGTCTGACTCTTGCGCGTCGGGATGAGTGTGTTGCGCGGGATGAGCGGCGCCATAACCCCGCCCGTCGTCTCGATCCCGAGAGTAAGCGAGTTGACGTCGAGGAGCGTGACCGTGTCGTACACCGCATCTCCAGCAAGAATCGCGCCTTGTACTGCTGCACCGTACGCAACCGCCTCATCAGGGTTTATGCCCCGGGAAGGCTCCTTTCCGAAAAACTCCCTCAGGAGTTGCTGGACTTTGGGGATGCGCGTAGACCCGCCGACGAGCACAATCTGTCGTGGGATACAAAATTCAATGCTAGAAATTAACAGGGACCAAGAAAGCGCGCACCTCATCGATATCCTCTTTCTTGAGCTTCGCGTCTTTCAGTACCTGCTCCACCGGTCGCATCGTCTTCCGAAACAAGTCCAGGTTCAACTCCTCGAATTTTGCTCTGGTCAGCGTTTCCGCATAGTCATTGCCACCCTGGAACGCCTCGATCTCCACGCGAGCCGTCTGCGCGCTCGACAGCGTCCTCTTCGCCTGCTCCGCCGCGCGGCGTAGTTTCCCCATTGCGCGCAGGTCTTTGGTCACGTCTGTGCCCGCCTTCGCCTTATACAGGCTCGCAAGATGATCGACGACGCGGTTGTCAAAATCTTCGCCGCCAAGGTGCGTATCACCAGCAGTCGCGAGTACCTCGAACACGCCATCTTCGATGGAGAGCAGCGAGACGTCGAATGTTCCCCCGCCGAGGTCGTATACAACAACGCGTGCCTCGCCGTGCTTGGTCTTGAGGTTGCGGTCCAACCCGTATGCGAGTGCGGCCGCCGTAGGCTCGTTGATAATGCGGACAACCTCAAGGCCGGCAATCGTGCCCGCATCTTTAGTCGCTTTACGCTGCGCATCATTGAAATCTGCACGGCTGAGAGTCAGTGGTATGCGAGTGAAACACAGAGAGAGAGAGAGAGATCGTACAGGCTGGGACTGTCACGACAG
Source organism: Grammothele lineata (assembly GCA_002150815.3). Taxonomy (NCBI): domain Eukaryota; kingdom Fungi; phylum Basidiomycota; class Agaricomycetes; order Polyporales; family Polyporaceae; genus Grammothele; species Grammothele lineata. Next base: position 85,041 of record NDFF03000120.1, on the reverse strand, counting down.
CTCTATGGACCTTCTGACCAAGATATGCTTCAGCAGTCTCTTTCATCTTCGACAAAACCATAGAAGAGATTTCTTCAGACGTCTTTTGACATGCCGGGAATACTTAAGCCAAAGGCGAACCTATCAGGACTGAGATCGTACTCACGAATGTTTTGAGCTCTCCGCGATGTTTCACTTGTACCATTGGCTTCCCGCCCTTAGAGGTGACCTTGAATGGCCTGGGGAACGATACTTCAACGGTTGTAAGCTCACCATAGCTGCGACAAACTCACCAGTGTTTCATGTCCCTTTGTACCTCAGGCTCGTTGAAATCACGCCCAATCAACCGCTTCACATCAAACACGGTATTTTCGGGGTTGGCGTGGAATGCGTTCTTAGCGCTATCACCAACTCTAGTGACTCGGATGAGCTAGCTTCAACAATACAGAAAGAACTGCCACTCACAACCTCTCGTCATCTGTGAAGCTGACCCATGAGGGCGTTATCCGATGACCTTGGTCGTTAGCGATGATCTCCACTTGTCCGCCGCGCTTAACCGCTACACAAGAATATGTTGTTCCGAGGTCTATCCAATTGGATCATCAGGAGATACACGGTTGTAAACGCTGCATGGTCCCATACCAATCCCGATAATAGGTCCGGCATTATCCTCTTGATCAATCTCAGTGCGGCCATTGACGACAGCGGGGCAGAGGAAGATTAGGGCCAAAATGGCAAGTATCAGGAGAGACAGCGACGACATTCGCCGTCGAGAGTGCTTGAGAGTCGGTCGACGAGGCATGATAGGCTTAAGATTGGTCCGTCAGAGGGCCACGGTGGGAGTAGGTTGATTGACGTAGATTGGCAAGCACAAGGTATTATATTACAATACTTAGAGAAGGACACGTCAGCCAGCCATATACAAAGGGAAGCGCCCCGGACAGCGCAACCACTTCCAATCAGAGACACGTAGCCGCAGGATGTCGGCCGGTCATTGACTCACCAAGTAGCAGCGGCAATCGTGAACAGCGCCACATACTACAGCATTTGCTCCTTTGTGATTGCATCTTCGTGAATCCTGGGCACGGATACAATTCTATGGCCGTGCTGGCAGCAATTCAGAACCGGCATGCAAAGTACACTGGCGACTCACCGATACAGTGTGACCACGTCAGCTCGGCCGAGGCCATTGGCCTGCGGTAAAGCGGGTACCAGCGCATGGTTACACTAGGTGAGAGAATGTTCGAGCGTCCTGCGCCATCTCTACGGGTTGATGTTGCCGGAGATCGGTTTGTTTTGATATCGTCGTGGAATCCTCAACGAAATCGAGAGCGCGTTGTTAATGCGAACGTACCGACGCCGGTCAATGAGTCTCGAGAATCTCTGCCGTAGGTATTGCATACACTGACGGTGTATGCCCTGCGCTTCATTGTTCTAGAATCCTACACGCGGATGAGCAACTTGTATGGATGAATATGACTTGCTCTGAAGTAAGATATCTTCAACTTGAAGCACACTGGTGGCAAACGAGAGAAATGCTCTTGTAATCATTCGCTGAGAGTCTGTCAACTTGTGCTTCGACATCAAATCAACTGTGCAAGACATACCGCAAGCACGAAGTGACGAACGCGTTCCGTTCTCATGACACGTATGACATGGTACGAGAGCAACGTTAGTAGCAATTAATTCGCCGGGAGGAGGAGGAGGAGGAGGGTGATTAATATTGCGACCGCATGATCCTGGGCGTCAGAGTCTAGCACAGCGCCACCGCCAGCCGGCGCTTCAATCCATATGTGGCTTTTTGAAGACCAAGCCGCTCGGACGCGATGTACGCGAGTCCCGTATGTATGGTCTGCGGCTATGTACGTACACCACACACCACCTTGAGCAGGCCCCTTGGAACGCGATCCAGCTTGTCTCCTCGACATTTCCGCTTTCTTTGACTACGTCTCGGAGCGTACTTAACCGCAACCGTTCCCTCAGAACAGGCCATAATAACTGACTCACCGTCAGCGATGACGTGATCCTCATCGCTATCTTTAAGTTGGCTGTTCCTCTGTGCTCGGTGCGAACACCCCTCCTACTCACCCGCTTACCGGAAATAATCTCAAATGGGCAACGAGAAACCTGCGGTCGACTACTCGCTCTACCTTGTCACGGGGAGAGATCTCTTACCGGCTGGGAAAGTAGGTGTTCGACGTTCGGTCCGCATGCTGCAGCCGTCCTGAGTGCACGACAGGACTATCTAGAATCTCTGGAAGAAGTAGAAGCCTTCACCGCAACGTAACGATCCTCAGTTCTCATCCCGCTTTCCGCAGTCGATCAAGGGCGGCGTGTCGCTTGTTCAGGTCCGGGAGAAGAACGCAGATACCGGCGAGGTGAGTCTTCGCCTGTTCAGTATCCCCCACCCCTTCCAACCCGTCGCCCACCCCAGTTCGTCAGGATCGCGCAGGCGACGAAAGACATCTGTAGAAAGTACAACGTACCCATCCTCATCAACGATCGTATAGATGTCGCACTCGCTATCGGTGCCGACGGCGTTCACATCGGTCAGACAGACATGCCTGTGGACCTCGCCCGGAAACTGCTCCCGCCTAACGCCATCATCGGTATGACGTGTAATACGGTCGAGCATGTCAAGCAGGCGATTGCAGACCGCGTTGATTACGTCGGACTGGGCCCTGTATGGGCTACTCAAACGAAGAAATTGACCAGTCCGGTTGTAGGCGTTAAGGGCGTCGGTGAACTGCTGGAAGTGTTAGAGACGTGCACCGAAGGCCGTGGCGTCAGGGCTGTGTCTATCGGTATGGATTTCTCGATTGATTCGTACTCTAGATTCTAACTAAACTCCCGGATAGCGGGAATCAAGTCAGAAAATGCCCTGCACTGTCTGCATGGGTCGGTATCGCCATCCGGCCGCTTGCTAGACGGACTTGCCGTTGTGAGCGATATCGTAGCATCCAACGACCCTTACAACGCCGCGAAGAAAATCGCGACTATTGTTCAGGCGTTCAAGGCTAACCCAGTCACAACATTCGCCGCCTCTCTGAGCCCGCTCTCCGCCGACTCTATAAAGCAAATGGCAGGCAACCGCCTCAGTAGCGTGAAGAAGCACTCGCCGCTCGTCCACCAGGTTGGTTTGACAGCGTTGGTCGACGAAGCATCACATTTCACTTAACGATGCTCCGACGTTTCCTCCTAGATTACCAACAACGTCGTGACAACTCAATCTGCCAACGCGACCATAGCCCTGGGCGCATCGCCCATCATGGCCACGTCGCCTGAAGAGATGGCAGACCTCAGCGTGGCTGGCGGGGCTCTCCTTGTCAATTTTGGTACGATCCAGAACATCGATGGCATGCTGTCAGGAGGTGCGCGTGTGTTTGTCCTCACCGCCCTCTTTCGCACATCCCATTTTGATTATCTTGCGCGTAGGTTTCAACTACAACATCCAACGCAAGCCTGTGGTTTTCGATCCCGTTGGCGTTGGTGCGACAGCCTTCCGCAGGACATCTGCCGCCGCTCTTCTGAATGCATGGCAGGCGACGGTCATCAAAGGCAACGCCGGAGAGCTTGCGGCACTTGCGAACTGGGCTGAGGTCTGTGTCACCTCCGCTTCTCCGTACGTACCCTACAATGTACTAATTAGGTCTCCCGGTCTATCTCTCGACACACGCAGGTCCAAGCGAAAGGCGTCGACAGCGTGGGCAAAGGCTTCGCCGACCCAGCAGGCTTCGTGCGCCATCTCTCAAAGAAGCAACGTATGTGTTCGCCTTCCCGTCTCACCGTTACGTCTTCTCACGTGGGCACAGGCGCAATTGTCGTTCTTACGGGTGTCGTGGACTACGTCTCCGATGGCATACGCGTCGCACGGCTCTCGAACGGGCACCCGCTCCTCGGTGAGATCACAGGGTCGGGGTGCATGGTCGGCACTGCCGTCGCCACGTTCTGTGCCGGGGCCAGCATGGATGCTTCAGAAGCGCGCTCACCGGAGGCACCGGAAGACGCGAAGCTCGTGCGCGGGGATATGTTCATCGCTGCCATCGCGGGGTGGGTATATGTACACCTCCCTTCCCTGTGACATAGAGCTTACGATGTCTCGTTTCCCTAGGGTGCTCGCCGTCACAATCGCTTCCGAGCTTGCCGCGGCGAGGCCGGACGTCCGGGGAAGTGGGACCTTTCTATCTGCTTTCATAGATGAGCTCGGTGCTCTTACGCCGGAGAAAATCGCGCAGCACGCCAAGGTTGAGATAGCATAGAGATTGAAGGAGCGGCGTACGTATCGGTCGGTCTCTGTATTGTACAATACACCGATGTACCACAGTCAAGACATCCATGTAGTTTCCACGTCCGGCTTCTCGTCTACCTTGTATTTTCGAGGGCTTCACGCGCCGACGGGGACAATGGTCGCATTAGGTGTATCGAGAATGTGCGGGAACGGCGTTTCGGGCGTCGGCTGTAACCAGTTCTTCGCGTCATACTCGGCGTGTGGCGGGGACTCGACCATATGGAAGGTATATGCATAGCGTGTCCTTGTACTTGTGTTCCGCTCAGACTTGTGGAGCACGCTCCCGTGAATGAGTACCAGATCGCCTGAGCGAAAGAGTTTCATTGGGATCTCGATCCACGAATAGCATCACGTCAAAAGGAAGAGTAGACTCACCAGGTTCACATGCCTCCAATACATACTTTCCTTCTGGGTTCTTCGGAACCTTCTCTGGGGGGATGAGCGACTCGAAACCGGTACCGCCTGAAGGCATGCGGACGAAGCGCTTGGTTATGGGAGCAGTGAGATGCGATCCGGGCAAGAAGGATAGTGCGCCATTCTCGGGAGTGCATTTCTCAAGAGGCATCCAGAAGCCTAGGGCAGACGGTGGGTTTGTGTACTAGATGCCAGGGAATCAGTATCGCTCCGTGGAGCAGACAAGGCATGGAACTTCACGTACCAGGAACGTCCTGTGGGCAACAACATACTTATAACCATGCTAGCCGAGGATAAGCAGAGATGATGGAACGTACGAGTCATTATGCTCGGGTACTAAATGCTCTTGTTAGAAGTCTCCATGACGCGTCGAAATAGTATACTGGACTTTACCTTCACCTCCTATTTGGGGCTGCTTACAGATGACCATTGACTGTAAGGCTGCACGAATCAACGTCAAACATCCTTGAAACATATAGAACGGCATCAAAATTCGACTCACCTACTGGATCATGGTGAAACTGCAGATCTTTTACTACGGCTTTCATCTTCTCGTTCTCGAGCGTCACTTTACGGAAGACCTCATCTTGCTCATGAAGACCTGATCATTCAAATGAGTACTTCAGGAGAGCGGAGTAATTTGTTGGATTGTACCGTGACCAATCTTATTGACAGCTCTGATCTTGTCCCTGTTCAGCTTTCCTTCCTTGTCGACTGCGTCTTCTTCGAAGAAAAAGCGGATCTTGTCTCCCGATGTAAGAAAGTAATCATCGCCGACATGGTTGTCGTCCCCGGTGGTAAACTTAGTCTATGAAACATAAGTTCAGCGCCGGTGGTGTGCGTAAGTTCCATGGACACCAACCAGAGGATGGTCCTCAATGCTGAAGTTCTCGAGAAGTTGCCTGGTGCGGGTCAGAAGCGCTTCGACCTCGTCCGGCTGTAAGAACGCTGGTATCCGGAGGTAACTGGAATGAATGGATCAACTTCGACTCTGAACAGAGCGCAGCTAATATAAGTATACTCACCCGTCCGTCCGAAACTGCAAAATGTGCACGTTCGAGCGTATATGTATCAGCCGTTGACAACCGCTTGCCGGTGAAGCCTCGTATATGTACGAACCTTGTCAACCTGACCCTGAGAGAGGTATTCAAGGTTCCTACTCATATTGCGCAATGTCTGAGTCAAAACGTCTGGTTGGTTGGTGGGTCGGATGTCGCAGGTCTTACACGAACGCCGTAGTGTTCGTTCAAGATAAGGTGTGAGCGTTTAACGACGTTCTCCCATAGACGTACATAGTAGCTGAGATAAGAGGCGATGATGATCGAGTTCTAGACCCTCGCTCAAATTGGTAAGGGATTCTCGCCTATTGACCGTCACGATGTCGTTCAACAACTTAATTCTGGTCTACCACCAGTCTCCACGTCTGGTCGATCTTCTCACTTGTTATCTCATTGATACACAACCAGCTAGGTACCATTATGCCTAGCATCTGTCAAGCGCTCGAATACGGAAGGATATAACGAAACCCGCCGACTCAATCAGCCTTTACAAACGTGACTAGTAACTGCACAAGCACTTGGTTGAAAGTTCATCGTTGAGTCATTGGGACGTGGCAGGTCCACCGAAGCTGGGTGAATGCTTCTCGCGTTCCTCCAATTCAACTATGCTGTGAGTAGTTGTTCTGACATGAGGATGATCAGTATACAAAACTTCAGGGAATTCCAATAGGTTCCCACTCTGTTTAGCTAGAGTCTCTTTACCGAACAATGATGGAGGCAAAAGGGCCTCCCACGAACTCCGTATCTGTGATATTGATGTATTTCTCCTCATCTGGGCGAACGAGGCGCAGGTAGTCTTCGTCGCGGAAAACCTCGTATATCTTTTCTAGACTCTCGGCTTCAAATATCGCCATTCCGGCATGGGGAGGGCTAGGAACGTCTTCAACAGGCGGATTTGCCAGTTCTGGGTCCACATAAAACTACCCGGTGATTATTGTTATTGCATGAACACTGAATGTCGGCATGACGTTCTCACCTGAGCGTACTTGTGAATATTCTCTTTCACGATCGAAAGGGAGGTAAATAGCTCTTTATGCCTGTTGAGCCAAAATTCGCGAAATTCCTCGGGCGCGATGCCTTCCTTGGCGTAGGCGATGGCGCAGACGCGGATTCGACGAGTTTGGGGTGACAGGATGGTAGAAGTCATTCGGATGTACGGGGAGTCGTTGGCATGGCTCGAGTCGTTCTCCGGTCCTGCCTACTTTTAAAATCATTGATCCAGCGACCCACTCATATTCACGAGAGGGCAAGGACGAGCGGGCTAAATGTCATCCAAGCAGCGGCAACAGGTGACACACTATATTGACCCATCCGAATGCCGAATGGCGGGCCTCATAACGCAACGACTCACCGGTCAACGACCGGCTGAACCAGGCTGAACCGCTCGGCGCGATTGGCAACCAGCCGTCGGAGACCCACATTCACCCCGGGCCATCTATGGGCACAACCTGGGACACGTGTCCGGATTATATCAGGTCTAGAAACAGGTCCACACACCGCTCACACTTCAACGCTATGCATAGGTAAACGTTCAACGAAAGTCCTAAGATGTAGACGTCGATTGACTTCCCCTAATATCTTCATAACTGCGCAAGGAGGTTCACAACCGAGTAAGATCCATGTGTATATCTCAGGGAGATGCTATCCATGACACGTACCTTCCCCACTGCGGGCTCTCCGATGAAGACGGCATAGGGTCCCGCGACGAACTTTGTGCTCGCAACGTCCATGAATCTCTCCTCGTCCGGGCGAACGACGCGCAGGTACTCTTCGTCCGTGAAGACCTCCAACACCTTTTCGATGGTCTCCGCTTCGAAGATGACCACTCCACTGAAAGTCACAGGTTCGTAACCGGGAATGTGTGAGGTGATTGCGTCGGTGTGTACCGCGTCGAAATGGAACTACAGATTTAGAGTAATGGTAGGCGTCGCCAACATGTAGACCGCGGAATTAGACGCATACCTGTTCGTACTTCAATATGTTCCGTTTCACCACTGCGACGGATGAGAACACATTGCCGTGATGATTGAGCCAATAGTCTCGGAACTCCTCCACGGACAAGCCCTTCTTGGGGGAGATGTAGCAGCAAACGCGGACGCGATCGGGGCGGAAGCTGGGAATAGCGGGAGCCATGGCAAGCAAAAACGATTGGGTGGGGTTTGAGGGCCCGGACAATCCGATCCAACGCTTATGTATGTTTTTGAACGTCTTATGATTCCATGTTGGGGCCCCGGGGTTATCTTCCGGGGACTCGAAGTCTGGCAACAACTCCCGCAAGTGTTGGAAAACGCTTAGCGATAGAACACTACCGACCTCGTGTGTCGGATCCCCTTTCTCACAGCGTTGGGCATTGAGTTGGCGAAATTCGGCTGCTATGCCGGTTATGTTCAGCCGACATGAACGGGGGTCCACCTGTGTGGACGAAGAGGTTCTCGGAGGAGCTGGCTGCCGCCCAATGAAGGCGAATTGGTGCCGTTGATCTGTAAGCTAGAGATTCGTGGAAGACAATGGATAAAACGGTAAGAAAGAGGCTCCAATGCAATCACATATGATACGCGACAAAGTGAATAAGGACGCACTACTTTGCTAAGTCGCGATGATAAACAGTTCTTTATCTTGCAACCATTGAGTCACGCATCCCAGACGAATCGCGCATGGTGTGCCTCTGGTTGCCTATCGATAGCTGCATTCAGGCTGTGTATGGGCACCAACATGAATAGAAGTAAATTACAGAGTAGATGTAGGTTAGACGCACCTTCAGGTTGTTACCATGCCACAATCGACGACCTCTCGGGCACTAGCAAGCAACATTACCGTTGGTTCATTGAGAGTCAGCGAGAGGGCTATGGAGGACATACACGTAATCTGCGTTCAAGGCACATTGAGCAGTGCCAATGGGAACGGTACTGTGCTCCTCCATGACTGACTCCCTGTCTAATGAAGACGACGGAGGGCTGACTGCACCGCAATCACACAAGCAGGTCCTATCCGTCAATGAAAGCATCGAATATCTGCTAAGCAGCTGGATACATCCAAAATAAAAGGTTCATCACGGTCCATAGAAAGGCCGAAAGCATGCTACAAAGTGTATAATCAGGAGCAGAACGTCCATAATCGTACAGGTCCGCAGGGCTAGTCTTCCCCCTCGTCAATATTCTCGCCGACGGCGAGCCTACTGATGAGGTGGTCGATCTTGACCTTGTGTATTCGATGATGCTCCTGCCAACCCTTCCAAGGATGGTGGGGATGCTATAACACCGAAGTCTGGTGAGCCTCTGGGGAGAGCTCCGCATTCCATGATCACGCACCTGACGGCCGAACTGCTGGAAGATCTTGTCCGAGGTCCCTTCTGGCTTGTTGAGGAAGAACTTCGCCAAGAGGACGTCGTCCTGCCGGCTGTACCGCATCTTCTTCTCCGGAGGTGCGGGCAGGGGCTCGTCGCCCGGTTCGCGATGAAGTTCGTGCTTATGTCGTCTGTAGAACTTCATCCACGAAGCCCGGGAATGATGTGGTGCCTACGGATGCATGACTGGATAAGCACATATCCGTGGTTTATAAGGATATTGCGAACCTTGGCAGCGACATCTTTCCAGAATGTGACCATATCTAGCTTGCCTCCGTGCAGTCGGTTGCGGTATTCGTAGAAACGCACGAGGAAGATGACGTCTTCGTCCGTGAACGCGACACCCTTGCCTGTTGTACTTCTGAACAACGCCCTTGGGGGCGTCGGTGACCGCGTGCGATGAATGTCACCGGCAGCAGCACGATGAGCGGCGGCAATAGCGTTAGGTCCGGTCCCCGTCGGCGGAGGAGGGGGGTCTTGCTCCATAGGGACCTCGCTGGGACCAGGTTCGCTTTCGGGTATGGGGGCAGGCGGTTCTTCTTCTTCATCGCCGCCAGCCATAGCGTATCCACCCAGCCGAATCTTGTGCTTGTTGCAATATCGACGCCAAGAATAAAACCTGCATAGATAATGAGCCGGAAAATTATGCAGAGTATTCGCATGTATGCGCACGTGTGATGAGGAGCCTTGATAGCTATTCGTTCACAGATTTCCCTCAGACTGAACGGCTACACTCAGCGAAAGGATAGGTAAAAAATTACAGAACGTTCTCACCTCAGTACATGCCCTTGTTCCTGGCAGTAATCGATATAGCGCTTGAGGTACTCAATGTCGTCGGATGTAAACAAGTTCCCTCCGTACGTGCTCTTAACGACACGCGTTGGGGGAGTCGGGGACCGCGCGGGTGCGTTGCGCCCCCTAGCCACTAGTTCCGAAGCAGGGGGAGCCGGTTGCTGCTAGGTATAAAGCGTTAGTATGTGGCTTTAGTAGCGAGTATGAACCGGACCTGGGCCTTGCTCCGCTTCCGCCCCCTCGTCACCCTGTCCGCAGTCTCAGGCGGAGGCTGCTCCGATCCGGGCTCGGCGTTAGATGGGCCCGCATCCTCCATATACTGGTCGGGAGGAGGGGGAGGCTCAGCATACTGCTGCTGGTACTATCAGACACCGCTTCATTAGCCATAGAAACTGTGAGTGGCACAAGAAACCCCCTACTTGTTGTTCATAGTACCCCTGCGGCTGAATCCAGGGCGTGTCGCCCTGTTCCTCTCTATACCTGTAATCATATTCTGGCGGCGGTGCGGGAGCAGGCACCATCCCGGGCGGAGGTGGTGGGGGAGGCATTGGGTGGTACGGTCCGTTCCACGGCTGCTGCTCGTCCGTGTATCCTGGGTGCCGTTCCATCATGTGGTGCGCATGCTCCGGCTGTGGTTGCGGCGGCTGGGGCGGGGCCTGCGGTGGGGGCGGTGGGGGCGGCGCGAGGTGTGTCTGCGCGGGAGCGATGCCGTTCGGAGCCTGCCAGGTCTGAGGCGGACCGGACGTAGGGGGCTGCATTGCGCGCGGGGTAACGTCCATTGGCGTCGGATAGACGGTATACGGGAACGAACTGGAGTGCGCGACGATGGGCGCAGGATGGCCTATGGAGATCCCCTGGGGGGTCGGCATGACCTGTGGGTGTCCGTGCGGCGGCGGCTGGGAGTGCGCATGGTGCTGTTGGGGCTGGTGCTGGACCTGGGGCTGCTGAGCTTGGTGCTGAGCCTGCTGTTGCGCCTGGTGGTGCTGCTGCTGCTGTTGCTGTTGCTGAATGACTTGGTCCGGATGAACCTGGTGCACCATCTCGTCGTGAGTTGGCTGGGGCACGTGTTGCATCGACGGGCCAGCCTGAGGCTCCGGCGGGGGCGGAGGGTGAGCAACGGGAATAACCCTAGGCAATCGTCAAACAAGCACGGTAAGATATAGAATTGCAAAGAACGGTGTCAAAGGGGCTACCCACTTCTCCGTGCCAGTCACTTTGCATCCCCCGAAGTTGGTATGGTAGGTCTGTAGCGCCCCTGCCTCAACGCACCGGATAACCCACTGCGCATTGAGCACAAGTTTGCCCTTTTTGCCCGCATATTGTCGGTATAGGCTTTGCCCTGACTCCTTGTGGGGGTCCACTAGGTGAGAGGATGAAATGAGCGCATGTCCAGAAAGATGGCAATCCTGACGTCGCAGGGCTATATCCCCCCAAGCGACAACTGTACCTAGAATATACGCAACACCGCTATAGCCTTGAGAGACAATGCCGCCGCATTTCTGTAATCCGAAGATGTCAGGATATTCGCCCGGATTAGAATGTAGGTCGTGCAGGCAATGCCGAAAGACGTAAAAACGCGATACAAATTGGCATAAGCGACAGACCGTCTTCCGGAGCCACGCAGCACGCATACCAGGACCAAAGACGCGTCGTACAAGGGGAGAACACGTAGAGGAGAACGAGTACGGAACATACCTGTATGAGGTCTACAACGTCCTCCCTATTGTCGACGTCCTTCTCGACGTAGATGGACAGGGGCGTGCCCATGAGCGGGTCGAGGAAGAGCTCATCGTTGGGGCTTTGTTCGTCTGCGGGGGCAGGGATGCCGGTGCTTTGTGGCTGAGGAGGGACCTGGGCGTGGTCGCGTCGAGCGCGGCGTGCTGGTGCCATGGGTCTTCGCCCGGGGTCCGAGTCGAGCGAGTCGTCGGGGGCACTGGCAGCCTTGCCCGACGCAAACCCCTCCCGGCGCCTCTCCCTCCCGCCGGAGTTTCAAACTCTTACTCACCGCCATCCCTCAGCCAATCACGGTCCTTCGTCTCGCAAACAGAAACGAGTTGGAGAGATTCAATAAGATAATATATTCCATGAAGGCCAGCCTAAGCAAACGTTCAACTCTAGTAAATGATACACATGGTACGTAGTAGCCTGCACAACACGGGGAGCGGCGAGCCGAGGGACATCCCACATCCCTGCCCGCCTCGTCGCGGGGCGCACTCCGCATTCGGGAGACTAGCCGCGCAGGGCAAAGGCGGGAGAGACGATGGTACGGGAGCGTATGGGGAGCGTGAGGGTCGGAGAGTGGTCGTGGAGGGAAGTGCGCAGTTTATTGACCGGAGGGGGGAAGGGGGAGAGCCTGATGACCGGTGGGGGCTGGGGGACAACTCAATGAAGAACTGGAACTATAAACGAGCGTTGACGAGGACAGCTACCTGAGACCCTGCATGCGCGCGAGGGCGGAGGGAAGACGCGTCCAAAACCTAAGGGAACGCGACAGCAGAAGGGCGGTCGAATAACAATGTACGAATGACGACATCGGGAAGTGCAGTAATATATTCAGAGCGGACCAGAGGGAGTGAGAGTGAGACGATGCGAGGAAAAGATCGTACATGTCATGAGAGGCGGAAATATACGAAGCCATAAGAACGAATGTGTGCATATCATCGAGGTCCCCAGATATAACGATAGTGCCGGACACCAGGATAGTGATGGAGGAGTTGTAGTGGGATGAGCGAATGCGGCTAATGTATGGACAGCGCGGGTGCGGAGTCGTGAGCAGGAGCGATGAGTGCGGGATCGTGCAGGAGACGCGGTGGTTGATGTGACGCAGGGGGTGCAGAAGAGGAAACAATATAGTCCAGGTCCAGGGGAAGAAGACACGCACTCATTGCACGTATAGCGTGACCTGGTTACCCGGCCGGAATGACTCAAACGCCATCTGCACGTCCTCCGTCGACCCCAACGACACCAAGTCCCCGTCCTCGTCCTTATACTTGACGCGGAGCGGGCCGTCGTCCCGCCGTGGCCCACACAAGCGAATCTTCTTGCCCACCTTGTCGACGAGCTCGGCATACTCGGTCGACCGCGGCACCTGGATCACGAAGATGTCTTCGTGGAAGTGCACCTTGATCTTAACAGGCGGGGACAATCGAAGCTCTTCTTTCAGTGGCGGCGGCGCCATGCTTTGATCCATGTGCCGCATGGACCGATTTGTCGACATGCCGGCCAGCGAGGACTCACTCGAGCCATACGGTGTGATGGGAGAGCTGCTCGTGTGTGGCGAAGACTCGGCGCTATCTGTTGATTGGCTTGACCCGCTGCCCCTCTTACTCCCGGATATTGAACTATGCGTCCAGTCCGAGCGGTTCGATGTCGGTAGAGGAGGGGGCATGGACTGTGGGGGAGGATTGTATGCCTGCGGCTGGCTCGCGCTCCGTGAACGCATCGGTTGATGCATCGTCGGGGTGGGCATCGGACTTGCACCCCGCGAATCCGGTTGTTCGTACGCCCCACGTAAGCGCGTTGAGCTGAACTGACTCCGCAACGCGGGCCGAGCCGATGCAGGGGGTTGACCGAAGCTCGAGTCTGACGCGAAGCTGCCCGTATTCCGTGACATGATGGGGCGGGCAGAAGCGGGGGCTGGGAAACCTCCCATCCCGTTCGGCATGATGGGCGATACCGCATGTCCACTGTGGCGTGCGCTGTGGGGATATTGGAAGTCGCTCCGTCGCTGCGGTCCGCCTAGGGGCGTTCCGCGACCTGAAGGGGAACCCGCGCTCGCGGGAGGGTAATCCTCGTAATCCTCTTCGGGGTCCGCGTCGAATCCGTCGTGTGGCGGGTAGCCTTGAGGACCATGGGCGTACCCGTTGCTGTAATGAGGGGCAGACGACGAGGGGACGGCATCTTCGCTCGCGTATGGATGGCGCATCCGCCCATTCATGGAAACAGCCTGAGGGAAAGCGGAGTTGTAGCCCGAGCCGTTCGACATCATCGAGCTGCGCTCCTGCGCGAACGACGAGTGTGCTGAGCGAATCTGAGGGGAGGTGCTGTTCGCAGCCTGCGCGAGGCGCGCAAGGTTACGGTCCGAGGTCCGCCGACTGGCAGTCTCCTGGATGAGACGGTTAAGCTGTGATTCCCACATCTTGAGCTGCTCTTCGTTTCGGCAGCGGAGAGTGAAGAACTCGAGGTCGTCATCACCGCGCCACCAGACAGCGAGGGAGTATTGTCCTGGAATAGAATGAGAGACCGTCAACGGAGAAGACGGCGTGTGTACATACCTGCATTAATCTTGGGAACTGCCTGAGTGACGTTGTTGAGGAAGATGCGGCCTTTGAGAAGTAGCGGGGTGTTCTTCTTCTTCTTGGATGGTCCGGCGCCAGGAAGGCCAAGAGGTGTAGACGGCGAAGCGGGCTTCTTGAGAATCGAGTTGCTCTTGCCCACTTTTTTGCCGTTACCAGGTTGCGGGATGTACTCCTTGCAGCAGAGGATGATCTTCTCGAACAGGAACACGTGGTACTCGCGGTCGACCTCGGATTTGGTGACGCTGAAGATGTCGTCGAGTAAGAGAGCGCCAAAGTTGGAGATGTGATGACCCTTCCAGTCCTCGACACGGCCTTCGAGATTCTTGACCGTCGCGTCGTTCTCCGCCCGTCGTTGGGCCTCGTTGATCTTATCAGTGATGCGCTTTGCGGCGGCGACGCCAGCCTGGAGCTCTTCGATGTAAGGGTAATCTGTCTTGCTGACCGCCTTGAGAAGTGACTATCGGAAAGGACGCGTGAGCACGCCATCCGGATATCAGGAGGTGCGGTAGAAGTTACCTCCAAGAGCAGCGGATATTTGCAGATCCGCTGGACCGGCTTGATTAGGAAGGCGGGTAGCTCCCCCCTCACGTTGATGATAGCATTAAGCGCCTATTCCGAATGCGGCAAGCGTCAGAGGCAACCAAGGAGACGGCCGGTTCGAAACGGACGGCCAAGAGTAAGGCGTACGCACCACAAGGACATGCTCCTCCTGCTGCATGATCTCCGACGCGTTCGTGTAGTTGGCACAGTACGGCTCGTAGACGGCAAACTCCTCCTCCTATTGTTCCCAGATCGGCGAGTAGATTGTCGTCGGACACAATACGTGTGCATGCGCGGCACAGACACAATGGCAGTTCCGCATTCAGTATCGCCTCCGGAGCGTTGACGCGCATGAAGTAACTCACGTTCTCGGAGAAGAGGACTCCCCATCTCTGCTCATGCCAAGGCAACTCCGCGATACTCTCGACCTTGATGAGGAACTTTCGCTGAAAGTTCAATAACTTGTTCAAACCGGGGAATAGCAGATGGAGCGTGTCCCGATCCAGGGTGCCCACGGCTTCATCGCAATATTTCTATACGGCAGGCCTTGTTGTGAGGCCCCGGTCCGCGTAACCGAAAAATGGAAAAGCGCACCTGCATGACCTCGAGGTCCTGCACATACTTCCGCTCGGTGTCCACCAACTCCTTGATGATGTTAGCCCGAGCACCGCCGGGCTCAACAGCCGTCGCGTTTGTGGAGTTGTCGGAAGTGAGTGATTCGGTAGAGGCGAGCGCAGACGCCATCGTGGGAGACGACGGCGCTGACTCAAGGAAGAGGTCCTCGGGCAACTGCTGGACCAGGTTGATCACGTTGCTAACGACCTGGAAAGCCGAACGTGTGAGCCCAACAAGGCAACGAGATGCGCAATAACACGTACCTTGACGAAACCGTCGGTCGAGTTACGATCCCGGAGATCTCTGACTGTGAACCCCTCGCAATTAGGGACCTGTTTCACGTTCATGGCGAAGAGGGCGATGGCGTGCTTCTGGGTGCGCTCGTTGGTAGGATCGAATGTGTGTGGGTCGGTATCTACCGCGATAGGCGAAGGAGCGGAGGGGAGGAGATTGAAGAGGTAGCACAGCGGGACGCCTAGGGCAAAGACATCCCAGAGTTGTGTGACAGGGTCAGTGGAACGGCGGGAGGAGTCTGGGGGAGCGGCGACGGAGAACCAGTCTGGAAAACCCTGGAGGTGTGTTAGACGGTTGCGTAGGGAGGAGCATTGCTGATAGAGGGATGTGGACTGAGAGGCAGCCTTGTTGAGGAGTGTGTTATTGGCGACGGGTGAATCGATGCTTGGAGGGAGAGAGGCGACCAAGGACTTTTTGCGCGCAGCGGCAGTAGCCATGGCGGGAGAGGAGAGCGAGGAGGGCCTCGAAGGAGCAAGGCGGAAAGACAGGGCGGAAGAACGAGCACGGCTGCTTGAGAGATGGATGGGGGATAGAGACGGGGAAACGGGATCCTGGCCTGACCGCTGGGAAGACGCCCGGTCCTGTTCTCACAAACAATCAACTCCCGCATCCTGTGTGGTCCTGTTTGGCCCCCATCAGCCCAGGCCCGTTTCGTCTCCTGCCTCAGGCTTTAGATCCGATCGGGCGACCTCCGCACGACCTCCGTAACGCTCCCGTAACACTCCCGTAACGCCCTAGTAACGCCCGGCTCTGCCTCCTCCGCCACTCGCCCGGCGCCGACCATGGCCTCGTCGGACAGCGTCGGACCCGCCTCCCCCAGCGGGCGGCGAGGCGCACATGCGCAGGACGCGCGCACCGGCGAGCACTGCGACCGCCTAGACAGCGACGAGGTCCGCTTCGCCGCCTCCCACCCAGGCCACATTCACCCCGCCGCGACTTCTCAGCCAGTCGCGCACCGCCGGGCCCCCGCACGCGATCGGCGTCGCCCGACGAGCCGGTACCGCTCTCTCGTTCGTTGGCACCCACCGTGCGAGCCTCTCTCCCTTTCCTGTCTGCACGACCTCCCCTCCTCCAGACACTTCCGGAATGCCCTAGGATGCCCGTGCACAGCTGTGAGGACGGTGTCGCCAGTCGTCGCTCTCCAATGCCCGCCCCAGCGCCGATGCTCTGCCTCCGCCGCCTGCTCACCGGAGACTCCGTTTTACATCCGTTGCCCCGGCGAATGAGCCTTCTTGCGGCGCGCCGCCCCGGCGCCCTGATGGATACCTCCCTGCCTGGATGAATCCATCCATCCTTACAGTCCCCGCAACAAGAGATGTCGAGACGTCGCCCCGACAGCGAATCCGACGCGCAAACGCGATCCAGCAATCATCGACATCCGCCCCCGCCCTGCATCATCTTCCTGATCGCAGATGCCCTGCCCCCTCCCCCTCCCTGCGATAGCCCTCCCAGGAGTCCCACATTGCACATGCGCCATGCGGCTCTTCCAGGCGCACGCGTGTCGCGGCGGCGAGGCCGCAAGCTTGGTACTCTCAGCCCGACCCCGCTCCAATTCTCGACATCCAAACATTCAATTATCCGTCCACGCCACGACGCCGTCGCTCCCCACGATCGAGGCCTCCCGCGCGCGCGAAGCACGTAGTCTGAGGTTGAGGCTGAGGCGTAACGCTACGCCCCACCGACCAACATCGGGCAAATGCCATCGGCCCTCGCCCCTCGGACTCTATGCCCCTCTCAGGCCTCGCACAGCACCCGCCCGTGTTTCCCGCACTCATTGAAAGAGCCGCCCCCATGCCCCTGCTTCGCGCACGGCCCGCATGCCATTCCGGGCAGTGGCGTTCGCTCAGACTTTAGGCTCGACGCCCGCGCCCCATCCACGGCCGCCCGCGCGTGCGTCCGTACCGGGCTAAGCCGCGTGCTTCGACGCGCGCGGGGTCAGTAAGGCTCGCCCCACCGTATGTATGTATGCGTTTGAGTGCGCCTCCCGGCAAGCCACGCGTAGCGCGAGCGTCGTGGGTCGCTCGCCGCGACTGCGATCGTGTTCGCGTGCAAGGAGACTGCCGAGGGGGAAGCGTCGACGTCAACGACTGGCATTTTTACGCTCTAAATACAGCACCTCATGCCGCGCGCACTAAAATCATACGCTGCCGCGCCTTGCCCTGCCGTCCCGCGCAACACCGACGTCCATCGACGAAGCTTACCACAACTCCCTGCATCGGGCATGCACGCCAGCCCTGTCCGTCGTGCGCACATGGAACCGCGCGCCCGCCATCCATTGTCCAACTTAACCTTACCTACGTTCCCCGCCCACAACCACATCGACGCTAACTATATGGGCGTCTCAGGCTAGGGCTGCGTAAAACTGCGTATGGCACGGGATAGCCCGGAAAACGCTTCCCATTCAGCGCCCTTTCCCTACGCTAGAAGTCAAGGAACGTTCTGCTGGAGGAGAGGCTGTAGCTTCCTCCTCCACGGTCCTGCGAGCGCTTCCCGCCGCGTCCCCTTGACTACTGACGACATCGACATCTGCGGAGCCTGGCACTCCATGGCCAATCTCAAGTCTTCTGTACATCCGTATCCCAATGCCGACGGCCAGGCGAAAATGCTCTTGGTAGCTGCGCAGCGCGACGCCTTGTCGTCTTCCAGATACAAGCATTGACGACATGGGCTTCTCGTCGGACGTCGTGGCGCGGAGGAAGCACCGCCTGAGAGCGACAGTCCTCCAACCTTATACTTCTACTGCACGCACAGGATGTCCGCCGCGCGTGGATGAGTTTTGGAAGCTGCTGAAGGTACAAGGCCCGCTACCGCCCACTTTCCGAGATCGGCACAGGCCAATGAGCCGGCACCTGTCGCAACGGTACCCTAACTTAACTCAAGCTCGTGGGCGCGCCCGGAGGCCGGTGGGAACAACCCCGGTGATTTAGCCATTAGCAAAGATTGAACACTAAAAAATTGCCCGACGGAAAGTCCTCGTAGCAGCGCTAGTGGAGGACCGTGGAAGATTCGGACGGCGCGAGAAGGCGGTCCCGCTCGGTCACGCTACCGCAGGACCCTCGAGACACCAGCAAGCTAGGTTGTGACAAAGGCGAAGACCACGTA
Source organism: Grammothele lineata (assembly GCA_002150815.3). Classification (NCBI taxonomy): domain Eukaryota; kingdom Fungi; phylum Basidiomycota; class Agaricomycetes; order Polyporales; family Polyporaceae; genus Grammothele; species Grammothele lineata. Next base: position 66,318 of record NDFF03000120.1, on the reverse strand, counting down.
CGAGTCACTAGAAGGCCAGGAGACGAAGAATGGAGGGCAACGGCGCGCTGGATAGCTGGCCAGGCGCATCTGGCCAGACTGCGTCGTCAGGTCCCAGGAAGCGGCTGATATGAGGCTGTTTATGGTGACTCCCAACCTGCGATCTTCATCCGCGTATACATTCCGGCTGGGCTGCATGTGGGGTTGATTGGAGTGCACGAAGATTGCTACTGAACTTGGCACTCGCGCACCACGAGGAGACGTTCAAACTTCAACCTCGAGCGGCGGCGTCCTAAGTGCGACGAGTCAACGACGAATCGCGATCTAGGTTACATTACGGTGTTAGCGCTACGCTTTTGCGGGAGCCACTCCTGAAGCGAAATGATCATACGCGGCCCTGCGCGGCCTTGCCTCCTTGCAGGCCCACGCCATGGTATGCCATCTCATGGATGGTCGTCCCTTGATAATTGACTTCGCTTCAGGCATCTGAATGCTGTCGGCAAGGACCCTAAAGATCCAGAAGCCCCCAGAGCCCAAAGATGTCCAAGTGACAGGTTCGCCGAGGCGGCCAGGAACGACGCGGGGAGAAAAGCATGTGCTGCTGCAGATCACTTGCGCACGCTGCGTGCCTCTGCATCAAACACGCACCGTAACATCTGTTCCAGTGATACTTATCAGCGATGTGCATGCCACACTAGAACAGTTCTGACCAAACGAGCCGCTGACTTGCCAAACTGCAGGAGCTCACACGACACGGACTGGAACCGGACGGATGAGGGATGTCGAAGATAGTGTGAGCTCGGAGGAGAGGTGTGGCTACGGTTAATAGCAGCCTCTTCGGACTAGGAAGACGCCTGCTCGAGCGTCATGGTAGCTTATGCCATCTCTTGCGGGTACAGAAGAGGGCGACGACCGATGTCAACAACCCGCAGTTACTCGCGTCCAAAAGGAGACGGACGTTGATCACCACGCAGCCTGAACATGATGAATCAACTTCTCGTTCGCCGAGAACTGCTTCAGAAACACGAACAACGTAGCCAAGCCGACACACCGTGCTTTAGCTCCATGCGTTGAATGAGCAGAATGGCGTCATTGGAGGCCCATCGGATCCGGAGGCGCTCCTCATACGACGACGACCGGAACGGAGCGTTGCGGCGGCCCCGCACGGGCGACGAGAGACCCGTGGCGGTGGCGGGTGGCGTCCTCTACTTTGAACAGGCCTTCTAAACGTGATGGCGGCCCCATTCAGCTCGTCCATGCCCTTTCCAGGACAATGACGCAATACACGATCGGACAGCTTCTCTTTAGGAAGAGTCCCGCGACGACAGAAAGCAAGGAGCCAAGCCCAACCGCATGCCGCTTGCCGCATGCCGCATGCCGCGCGATGTGCCCCGTCCCATTCATGAACACATAGCATACAAGTGTTCGACAGACATAAGCAAGAAAGCCATCCTACAAGTTTGCTTACGTGTTGGACATTCGACGGAGGGGTCGCACGCCGCGTCGGTCCGAGAGTACGTTGACACCGGACGGTCACGCCCGGCCACCGCTCGGATCCGATGCTACTACGGCCGTGAACTGCAGGATGCCTGCGGGTAATTCAGGCTGGAGTTGCACATCTATCTGTAGAGGTCTACGTGAGCACAATCAGGTCTGATGTCATCTACTTCAAAACTTACTTATGGCGCATGCACCACCGGGGTCCGCCGACGAGGACGGGCGCACAACGATTTTCCTGTCGCACTCAAAAAATAAGTGGCGGGAGTTATGATGGATTCATTGTACTTTCTGCAACACATCGTGATATTTTGCATGATGATATAGGTAAGATATCATGATTACCGTGACACCGCTCCTTCACAAGTACTATCGTTGTCTTGCGAGTATCTGTCCTATGAGGTTGCTTGTTCACATGGACCAGCGCGTGACAAGGCCCGAACATAATGGAAGCAAGTATACCGCGCTCACCCTCTGCCCAGCAATTTTAGCTCATGAGCCCTACAATTCGATTTGAGGCATTGTACCGGTTTATTGCACCCATGATCGCGCACAGTCGAAGGCTGCGCCTGTCTTTCGGGGGACCTAGGCTAAGCATGACGCACAAGGGTAGTACGTACATCAGATAGCCCACAGATGCCCATGGCGGAAGGAATCGCGTTCTACCCCGACGATCGCAAATGGAGCTGACCTTCATATCGCCTCTCTGCTCATCTTTTTACCATTTACTGAACTTCTCCCAGCTGCGCGTCCGGATGCCGGACAAACCTTTCAGCGCGACGAAGAGCTTTGGCCAATAACCTCAGCGGTAACTGTGGGGGTGCCGGAAAAGTGATTGTTCACAGAGCGAAGGTATACGTCAGACAGATATGCATCCGTCAGTCCGCATCCTCGTGGCCTTGGTGGCGGCAGCGAAGCGAAAGGAGCGCGTTGCATCGTCCGGCGCCAAGTCCTCCGAAGACTACCCTCCGTGGGAAATCAAATCTGAGAAAGGTATGTGAGCTAGAAACGTTACTAGCGTCAGTCACCAGGAGCTCGAGCACGCGGACCATCAACCAGAATCTACCAGCACGCTATCGAACGTCTTAGTGCCAAAGGCACAGAATGGACGTTGGAACACACGACCAGCGGCACGCATACAGGCAACATACAAGCTTCTTAAACGGCGTATGCTCGCAGTACTTACCCGCATTCGGAGGTACAGCATGATGTTTATATCCTTCTCAGACCCGATTGCTACCAACTTACTAACGCGCTCCCTCTGCCGAACCACCGCCGGTCCCGTCAAGTTCAGTACCGTCCACGGACCATCGAACCTGAAAGAACTCTGTTGTTTTCCGGTTCTCAACCTCTCCGTTAGCTTCCAATCCTATATGACGATCACTTCCCCGCGTGATCGTCTCCGCGACCGCGGATTCACGTACGTACATTTCCATCCCCGCGGGGAACGGGAACTCGCGGCGGCCTCTCGAGTCTCAAGGTACGTCACCCCGCGCGCCCCGTCCGCTGAGATGCGCGGCCACTGACACATTCCCGCTGCAGAGACAGCCGCTTGCGGCATCCTCTGGTACATACTGCGTCGACGCGGCCCGCACGGGCTCCTCGGGTACACCGGCCGTGAGCGCAGTGTCGCTGTAACCGCCGCCAGCAGTGTTGGAGAGTGGTCGGAACTGGGCCAGAGGTTTCGCGCCGTGGCGTTGCGCCGACACTGGCAGGTATGATGACTGGTGTCTTCGAAACACCTACAGCGCGGCTACTCGAGGAAACCGCCGGCACAGGCTGAGAGCGACACTTGATTCCTTGGGGATTTTGACCTAGGGAGTTGGGTGTGCTAACGCCTTCTGAAGTTATAGATGACGATGACTTCACACTATCACGCTCTCAGATGCTATCAGACCGAAGCCGCGACGGAGCTTAGGGTGCAGGCTCACCGCACCTCTGGCCGCTTCCATGAGAACGGTCTTTCTACGACGATGTCGGAGAATCATTAGTTCCATGATTGTAGTCAATGATGGTGTCGCAAGGCATTGAAAGTACTCCTTTCGTCATTTCGCCAATAAGCCGCAACATTGATGATAGGGATTGGCGATAACCGACCATGGATAGGCTGCAGCTGCATGTATATTGTGCGTAACGAGGGAACATTTCCTGCTATAACTACATGCAAGACGTGTATCTGACGAGGATGAGGAAAATCCCTTTGGTACATGATATATCTACGACGACGATGCTGTATGTATATGGGCTGGAGTCGACGCAAGGATCCGAAGTTGGGTATGATGCTACACATTCTACGTCTTATGGGGCTATGGGTGAAAACCAGACAACACATATATGGGGTATGGCAGTGGGAAAAGTCCATACGTGATCTAGAGAGCATCAGGAGACACGTCGCCAAGCGTATTGAGATCGGCTGCACTGTAAGCACTGAACGCCGAACGAGTGTCGTCGCCATACTCCGAATGAGCATCGATAGATTCCTAACACAACGGTTGGTCAGCATAATGCGTTTCCACGCGAATAGACCCTACTCACGTCGAAGTAATGGTGAGCGACACTGCGAGGCGCTGGAATGATTGTGAGTTAGCGTATCACCGAGCGTGTGGGGAACCTGGCTCACTCTTCGGCGTGCGAGCCAGCCTGCAGGTAGCACCGCTCTGGAGAATGTGGTATGCGACCAGACCAGACCTACAAAGCGGTTCAGCATGTAGTTGTGAGTTTGTAATGAGCCAATCGTACCAGCCGGTTTGATGGGAAGCTCCCAAGCCCCTTCCGTCGTCCGCGTGAAAGAACTGTCTCGAGCGTCAGCATTACAGTTCAAGCTTCGAGCAAACTGATGACGCACTTCATAGAACCAGACATAATCACGGAAGTGAGGATCATGATCGAGTTTTGGATTTCCGCCATTGGTGGAACGCTTGCCTTCCATGTCGCGACCGAAGATATGAATGATGCGGTGCTGAATCTCCTCTGCAACCTGCACCAGGTTCATGTAATCTCCGCTGCCCGTCGGACATTCGATCTATAAACGGGCGGTCAGCACGACTCATGTTAGTCTATGGTGTGGCTCTAACGTGCCTGGAATTCATCTCCGTAGAATTGATGGAACCGTTGCAGACTCTCGATAAGAAGGAAGTTGACAGCCAGCCCTTTGCCGATGGATGAGCCAGCGCCAGCCATGCATAACCAGGGTACTTACATATTGGACCGCGCCAGTTGGAATTACCTCCGAACATACCAGACTTGGAATCGCCCGGCCAATAACTGACCTCATAGCGCTCGCCGTTGACATCCATGCCCCATGGGTGATCCTTGTGCATCTTAGACAGACTACGAGAGTGCCCAATCGGCATGAGTGAGCCACGAATAGTGACGAGTTCACATACGATCGAATGCCATGCTCGCTGAAGAATTCTTCTTCATTAAGCATTTTCTCCAGTATCTTGGTCAAACGCTCCTTGCTGGCAAGAGCCAGGAGGCGGCGCTCTCCACGACCTTTCGCTACAGGATGCTACCTATCAGCCATCGTCTTATAGAGCAGATGTTGGTAGACCAACCTCTCATGTTTGCCATATTGCGCTCAGACATCTCTGGGCGGTTATCAATGAACCATTCCATGCGCTTCTTGAAGCCGGGGAAGCGGTTGACAACAGCGGGTTCAAGCACGAGGGTGGCGTACAGCGGAATCAGCCCGACGAGGCTGCGAACGGGAAGCTGCATAGTATAGCCGTTGTCGAACTGGATGGCGTCGTAGTACATCCCGTCTTGCTCGCTCCACAAACTGAACTCATCCTCTCCTTGGCCACGGAATGTCATCGCGTCGGCAATGAAGATGAAGTGCTGTACAAGTATTAATAGTGCAAGAGCTGTGACAAATTCAATGACATACTTCAAAAAACTTCGAGGCAATATCCTCGTATGTGGGGTTGTGCTTCGCAAGTTCCAGGGCGATGCTCAGCCTATTTTTGTCATGAGGAAGGCAGACTAGATATTCCCTGGTAGCTCGCTCACATGTTGAGACAGTAGAATGCCATCCAAGATGTACCATCAGCTTGACGAAGCGTACCGCCAGTGGGAAGAGGCTCCGAACGGTTGAAGACGCCAATGTTATCGAGTCCGAGGAACCCGCCCTCGAAGACGTTATTGCCATCCCTGTCCTTCCGGTTGACCCACCTAATCAAACGTGGTGAATTGCGTTTTCAATTATCTGACTACGAAAACGTACCAAGTGAAGTTGAGAAGCAGCTTCTGAAAGACGCGTTCCAAGAATTGCAGGTCCTCGTTCCCATACAATTTTCGTTCGATCTTGAAGACACGGAACGTTGCCCTTTTGGGGGTTTGTCAGCTAGACACAGGCCTGAAAAGACGAAGACGCCTACCATGCGTGCACAGGAGGGTTGACATCACCAAAATTCCACTCATAGGCTGGGATCTGACCATCGGGCTTCATATACCACTCACGGGTTAGTAGGTCCAACTGTTTCTTCGCGAACGCGGGATCGACAATCGCCAATGGGATACAATGAAATGCCGTGTCCCATGCTGCGAAGAATGGGTATTCCCACCTACACACGGCCAGAGATTAGTTCACGTCCGTGCGAGCGGAACTAGTGCGCACTTGTCAGGCATGGAAAGGATATCGGCTATATGCAGGTGTTTCCAATCCTGCAGGAAGCATGAGAAAATACATCGAGAGGGGAGCAACTGTTCCATACCTTGTTCCGAACCCATTTGCGTTCTGGAGGTGGAGGGGGTTGAGCGGGATCGCCCTTCAGCCAATCCCTCTGGACGAACTGGTAGAACTGCTTCGTCCACAACATTCCAGCGAGGCCCTGACGCATGATCTGCTTCAAGTCGTCGCTGATAGGTCCAGTGACGAGTCTTGCGTAGAACTCGTTCGCCTCCTCGCGTCTTTCTTCCACCTGCTCGTCAAAGATGACTTCGTCTTCGATGCTGGGGTCCTGAACGGGACTCCGAGGGGTGAGCTTGAGGCGCACGACGGCGCAACCGCCTTTAGGAGGAACGTCTTCAAATACGTAGTGAGCCGCCGACTTCGTACCTCGTTTAGCGGGGTTGACGAAAGATGGCGTAGCTGGGAACGGGGTTCGAGGGCCTTGCTCTTCTTCGGAGCTAGGAGTTTCATCGTCGTGGCTACCCTGGCTCGCGTAGCTCGAGCGGATCCTGGTGGCAAAGTAGCCTGGATGTCCGTCTTCGGTGGTGGGAGGACGGTGCGAGGGAATGATGTGATCGTGAAAGGCGTCCTTGACATAGGGAGTCTCATTCTGACCTCCATAGAGCCGGTGGAAGTTGGTGTTATTGTCTGTGAATAATAGCTCTGGGTCTACCGCCTCCGGCTCCCCGCTCTCCCCTGCCACCAACTCGCCTTGATTATCAACAGGAGGCGGCGAAGGCAGGCAGTATAGGTTGTACTTTCCAAGTGTCGGGTGAATGGCTTTGATGACGCCTTCCCCCGCTTGCGACATAACAGGTTTCGGGGGAGGGTTATCGGACCACGACCACGTGTTCGGGAACCAGAACTGGGGAATAACATGAAGAGTAGCTGGTTCTGGGCCTCTGTTGTATGACGTGATGCGAACGTAGATACTGTCCGGGTCCTGCTCGTCTTTGGCATACTGAAGATAATGTCAGCAGATGTCCGCCAGCCGGACATTTATACGTACCTCCATAAAAACATCCCAATACCTATCTTCATCAAACGCATCCGTGTCTAGGATCTCGAACTCGGCCACATTACGATCGCGATGGACATTCTCGCGAACCAGCTCCTCGTATGGATAGGCCTTCTGCGGATACTTGTACAGGAACTTCATGTACGAATGTGTCGGGGTCGAGTCGAGATAATAATACAATTCTTTGACGTCCTCTCCGTGGTTCCCCTGGTGCCCGGTCACGCCGAAGAGTCGCTCCTTCAGGATGCGGTCTTGTCCATTCCAGAGCGAGAGCGAGAAGCAAAGCCGTTGATGGTTGTCAGATATCCCCCCGAGGCCGTCCTCGCCCCAGCGGTAAACGCGCGACCGCGCATGCTCATGGGGGAAGTGGCTCCAGGCGTCACCGTTACCGGAGTAGTCCTCGCGCACCGTAGCCTGGGTATATGCACCATCGAACGCTCATTAGGCGGCGCATGTGGCGGCAAACAACAAAAACCGACGACGCACCCACTGCCTGTCGCTTAGATAGGGTCCCCACTGCTTCCAGTGCAGCTCTTTGCGACCGTCTTGATCTAGGCGAAAGCGTTCCGCACCGCGATACTCTGACCCCAACCTATCTACAAGTCTTTGGCGGAATGTAGGAGTAGATTCTTGCTCAGCGCGCGGGGCTGCCTCTGGCTTCATCTTGGGAGGCACCGGTGCGGGCTGGGAGGAGTCGTTGAGGGCGGAATTAGGGATGTTGATCGTGAGGGAGGGCGACTCGGTGTTGGATCGAGCGGGCTTGTCATCGTCCTTGCCATTGTCGCCACCGTTGCCTCCGTCGGGCTGGCCGCGGAATATCTTGGCCTGGAGTTTCTTGATATGCGTGCTCTGCTGCGCCATGGCAGTCAGAGCGGAGGGATGATAGAGGGAAAAAAAGAAGCGGCGGGCTTTTGTTGCATGTCGTGCTCCGAATTCATTGAAACGCCGGTTTGAGCGCGTCCCGTCCCGTCACACTCTCAAAGTCCGTGACGTCATCGGAGACGATGGCGGCCCTATCGGGCTCACAGCGGCCATGGGATCAAGACGACGGTCCAGGCTCTACGTATCTGCCTTGTTTCTTCCCCGATAGCTGCTCTTACGTCTGCTTTACACCTGCTAGTGCTCAGTTTCTCGCACGCATGGAGTATGATCATGCTCAAGCCTCGACGTCATGGCTCTACGTAACATAGGGCTCACACGTTCACTGCAGCGCACAATGCCGTGCAATATTAGGTTAATGTCATAAAATGCTGTGCGTGGGGGACGACGACAGACGTTATGCTAGACAATGCAAACGTGAATGGCGCAAGAGAGCGGTCAATGTGGTGATTATGAGGCATACGTGGATGGAGGAGAGATGCCGGAGAGGGGCTCGAGCCCAAGACGGGCAGGAGCAGACAAACGATGAGTTGTATGCGAAGGAGACAACAAGATGTCGGGAGACAGAGGGCGGCAAGCAGAAAGAACGACGGCTGTCCATAATAATGGCTCATGGAAAAGAGGCAGGGACCTCGCCCCGCTGGAAAGGCAGCCGCGAGCGCGAGCGCGCTCCGTGCGGCCGCACGGCTGCGCCAGCAGCGTCTGCAGGACCAGCCGCAAGGCATACGTGAATGTACAACGCCACTAAGGTGCAGCGTTCAGGACTGCAAGCCGTGGCCCGCCGATGCGGCGAGTAGCACACTCTGCATCCAGTCGTCCTCTTGTGGATCCGTCACCGGGATGTCGATCGACGGCGTCTCGGACACCTGCGACGCCGACCGCCCACGCTGAGTCTGGGGTAGAGCAAGTTCTCCGGAAGCATCAGGGACGAATAGAGAGGTGGTACGACCGCGGTAGTAGTCCGCGATGGGCGTGGATTGTGGCGTGGAGAAGATTGAGGACCCGCCAGAGTCAGAACGAGCGTTGAGGACGGGAATCTCGAGCTTGATGGGCGACGGTGGAGTGGGAGCGGAGGAAACCATACCCGAGTCCTTAGCACCTGGATGGCTGGCATGCGGATCGAACCCAAGATGGATGGGAGATGATGAGATGTCAGTGTCCAAACGTGGAGGGGAACTCTCGGTTAGAACGCGCTGGCTGAAGCCCAAACCCGGCGACCTCGAGGCTGAGCGCGTAGAAACCGTAACCGTTCCCGATGGTAGTGAGGAACTAGACTTCTTCGTGAAAAGGAGGTGGAGCGAGGGCCTCTTCGGGCGTTTCGCCTCGTCGACGACCTCGGGGCTCGACTCCGAGCGGAGGTGAGGGAAGGAGAGGAGGGTATTAGATTTGCGATGAGAGAGGGGGGCGTGCGTGACAGGTGAATGGGGGACACTTCCACCGGAGGACGGGAAGGGGACGGTGATGTTGCTCGGCTTACGTGCAACCGAGGGCAAGGTCACCGCAGTCACCTCGGGGATGGATAGCGAGTGCGAAGACCCAAGAGACTTGGTGTCCGTCACACCCTTGCAAAACTGAGGCTCGGGTGAGACAAGCTCTTCGGAAACAGAAGACGAGTCCAAAGAGTCGGAGGAGGACAGGGGAGGGATGGTGGAGCCGTATATGAGGGGACTAGGGGTACGAGTGGGGGCATGCGAAGGAGGCTCGAGGGCAGAGACGAAGGAGGCAGCATCATCGGGGCTGTCGCGAGGCGTGTCGGGGGTATCGTCCACCTCGACGACCGGGAGGCGCATATCGACGGTTTTCGTCACGAGGCGGGGCGGCATCTCAGCGGCTTCTGCATCCGACAGAACTGCGCTCGTGCGATCAGCTGCCCGGACCTGCTGAGGCTGAGTGGGTGGACCGTTCCAGATGCCTGGAGCTTCGCATAAAACGCGAAGGAGACTAGGGCTCATATTCAAGCTCGGACAGAACACGAGCAGGAGATTACCGAGCGGCATCTTAGTCTCCTTGTGGTGAGTAGCGGTGGCTTTGATGAGCTCAACGACTGTATAAACTAAGTCGCGATTCTCCCTCGGTAACCTGGAGATGAGCCATGACAAGGCATTGACTTGAGCTTCCGAGATGGCGCGGACGCCGGCGAAACTCGGCATAGCCAGAGTCGAGAGAGAGGGCGGTTTGCGCAGCGGAAGGCTGCCGTTCTTCGCCTGCACTTGTGGCGACGGTTGTTGAGTCACGTCTTCGCTTCGTCTCGTCTGGTCATCGACCAATGCCTGTTCGAAGAACGGCGACAGCGCCGTCGTCAAGACAGGCTCGGGCACTTGATGAATATTTCAGCGCACATACAAAAGAAGGGATAGACAAAACATGCACTCACACTCGCGAAGGAATGTCTTCAAAATGGAAGAGACAGCGTGGGGGTCCAAATCCCCAGGATCGCACTCCGTCAGGATGTAATCGGCACCTTCGTGAGAGTGAGAAGCGGCCGGCAACGGAAACTCCGAGAGGCTTACCGGCGTCGAACTCAGAACGTAGCTTCGAGACGTGGGAAGACCGTCCGCTGATCCTAGATGTTGCCCAACACGTTAATCCCCAAAGCCCGGACGGCGCAGATAACAACTACCACTCACCGGAATAGACCCTCCTCCTGCACGCCCCAACGAAGGATGTGCTGAGCGCAGCGCACGACGAGTGCAGGTAGCAACCTCGCCTCCAGCTCCTTGAACCCAAACGACTCCATGTCCTCTTTACCCTCCGCCATCCGCATCTGAACCTCGACAATCGCAGTGTCCCGAACGCACCCGCGGAGATCTCGCCTAAACACAAGCCCCGACTGTCTCGTGCCGCGGAGGCGCCTGCCGAGGATAGGACCGGCGGGGGCAAAGTGGTCTTCGGAGGACGAAGAAGCGAGGGAAGATATACTCGATGTGTTTGAGAACGCCTGAGGAGCTTTGCGCCTGTTCTTCTTCGGGCCGGAGTGTTGTGAGGATGCGTACCCGGACGCGCTGTCGGACATGCCGACCGACGACGACGACGAATAGCCGGAGTGATTGGACGAACTCGAGGTGAGCCCTCCCCAGGCACGCCCGACCTTCTCTACGGCCCGCTTCCCAAAGCCCATGGCGAAACCCGCGGCTGGTGCGAGGCTTCCGGTCATGCTCACAGCGGTTTGTCGGAAGGTAGGATTGACGGGGGGAGGATTGAGCTGGCCGGGTTGTCTGCGGGGCTGCGGAGGTGGAGGCGCAGGAAGCGGCCGCTCAACAGGGGCTGGTGGTGAGGTAGCTGGAGCGGCGGACCACGCTGCGAGTCGTCCTCGTATGTTGGTGGTCGTGGATTGCGTCAGGCCACCTGTGTTAACTGGGGCAATGATACCAGCAGCAGCGGTGCGCGTCAATGTTGGAGTATCGCGGGTAGACGCCAGGGCGTTCTCGCTGAAATTACGACCTGAGGATTGGGCGTGAGGAAGGGCGGTGGTGGTGTCAGGACGTCGGGCGGGGGCAAGGCTGAGAGATGCAGAGCGTCGGTTGCGAGCTTTCAACGAACTGGTTGGTGACGGACGACCCGATGTGGGAGGGCGGGGAAGTGGCTCGTTGTCTGAAACCGCGCCATCCGTCTCTTCGAACATGGTGAACTCCGCCTCGGTGATGAGAGCGCTTAGCCTCTTGTTGACGGGCGGAACGATGGTGTTGCCCGAGTGAGACGACTCCGCGAGCGAGACAGGCCGTGGGGAACGGTTGCCCGACAACGCACCAGGACGGACAGTAGTGTGGCTTGTCATGGTGGAATCGCTCTTCCTCCAGTCCTCCTTCGACGCTCTCTCCCTTTCCTGTGACTCGCTGCTCTTCTCTCCGGCAACCGACGCGCCAGCATCACCTGTCTCCGAAGGATGCCGCGACTGTTGAGCGTGATGCATGGATGGTGATGGGTTTGGGATAGGCGCTGCGGCAGGAAAGTGCGTGTCCTTCTCCGGCGTGCGAGGAGGCGATACTGACGGCAGGCTTTTCTCTGCTCCACTCGGCTTAGGGGGAGGCGTCGGCGGCGGTGGCGACATCGCCCAGGGACCAACCACAGCGGGCATTTTCGTCTGCACTTGTAGTTGCTGCTGGCTCGCTTTCCGACCACCGAAGACGCTGTGAAGATTTAACAACTTCGGACCACCGAGGCCACGCGACGTTTGCCGCTCTAGGGGATCACCACCCGTGTCCGACATGGTCGATGGCGGCGTCCCCGCACTCCACTCCCGCTCTCTGCTCCTTGCTGACCGGTCTGGGCCCGATAACATTGTGGTGAGGTCCTCCGATTTCTTCCTGCGTCCGGCCCAAGCACGTTTCAGCCGGCTCCCTGCACCCGAGGACATGCTTGCTGTCGGCGAAAGTGGTGGTGGGCTGGCGGTGCCTGCCGGGCGGGCCAGGCTTTGACCCATAGCAGCGGGAGCAGCGGCGCGAGAGGCGGGGGTATTGTGGGAGGTTGTGATGGAAAGAGGGAGGAAGCGATGCTTGACGGACGAGGAATGCGAGGAGAATGAACGATCAGAGGTCATGATATCGGACTGACTTGAATTCAACAGCGTGGCTGCGGGGAGGAAGTCCGAAGACGCTCTGGAAGCGGAACCCGAGGAGGAAAGTGGGCCCGCAGACAGGGACGAGGGCATACTGCTGGAGAGGGCATGGGTATCCGTGGTCCGGGGCTGCGAGGAAGAGGCGAGTGGCATCTTCGAGGACCGAGGCCGAGAATGTGGCGAAGAATACGATAAAGATACGTGGGCCGAAGATTCAACTGTGCATAGAAGCCCGCCAATGCCAAAGACTGGAGGATGAACGTGAGATAAGAAACGCAGGCGGGCCAGCAAAACGAGGACACAGCGAGGCGATCGTGCCCGGTACCAGACACGGGACACTCACCGATATTGACACCACGCCGCCTACGCCGAGGGGGCGATCATATACTTAGGGAAGAGTTTCACGAGCCGTCGTCGTAGAGTGTGCTCAAGAGGCGTTGAGCAGCGGGGGGTATCGAGGGACGAGTGCAAGGGTGCGAGCCAACAGCCGTGGCGGCACGGTCACGCACCACCGTGGCCTGCAATCAATTGCGGAACCGCCCGTTTCAGCCGTTTGACAATCATCCGCTCGGCGCGATCGCGTTCCTTGTCCCTCTCTCGCCTTTCTTTTCTCTCCCAACATCGCGAATACAATGCTCGTAAAACAGTAGCCCGGTCCGCCCACATCGCACATGTCACATCTGACATATGCACAAAGCGGGGATCGAGCGCGACGAACGTCACTATATATATGTAGTACTAGTCTATCTACAGCCATCTGTCGGCATCGCGCAACGGTCGCCGAATGTCTCCGGGATACCGCCGCTCTGCTACCATGGATCGCGGTCATGAGGCACCTAGCAGTTCCTTCATCAACTCATAAGTAAAGAAGGACGTGGCAATACTCGGCGCAACTTTCACTGCGATCCCATCAGCATCCAGCTCTTCTTCCATGACGCAAGTCATCAGAAACTCTAGGAACTCACGCAGATTCGGCCACAGGCCTCGGTACAGGCCCTTGATGCCCTCATTCTGCACGATGTGCCGCCCCGCGTCGAATGCTCCGTTGTACTTATACCCAAGCGCGTTCAGCCCCGTCACCTGCATCTTCCGACGCAGCACGTCGAAGGGATACGTCAGGGTCTGCGAGATCGAGCCCGCCAACGCGCCGCAAAGCAGCTTCCGGGGCACACTAGTCTTGCCCGGAGGGGTGATGATCCCCCTCAGTGCCTCGTACGTGGCGAAGTTGATGCCTGGATGAGCTCTCACCGTGAGAACGATCGTTACACAGGAGCCGCTGCGCGGACTCACCAACATATGGTGCGACCCCCATTGCCGTGGCCACCAGTCCACGATACAGTGCCCTGATACCCCCCTCATCTCTCACAACCCTTAGCGTCATACCCCACATCGTGAGATCCCTGGGAGGGAATACGGATGCATTTGCTGGACGTGCTGCGGTGGACGCTGTATGGTACGCGGATGCGAGAGCAGGCTGAGATGATGTACCTGTGGACGTTGTAGATGCTGCTGCTGCCGTCATTGCTGGCGCGGATTGCATAGCTATCGACGCAGTTGCGATGGATAACCGCGATCGTATGAGGTCTAGGGGATATGTTGTGCCTGTTGAACATTTGCGTTTAGTTTGACCAGAGGAGGGCGCTATTACGGTGAGCTGAAGATACTCACATACTGAGGTGATACCGGCGAGTGCGCCTGCACACAATCGTGTAGGTGTGTCTAACTGTTTCGCTCCATATCCGGTGAACCACTGCAATGGTCAACTTATCCATGAGTGCCGTGAGCATTGTGATGTGTTTGCGATGTACCTTCTTCAGCTGTTCGTATGTGGTGAATTGTACGGCGCTGCAGACCAGGTAGGTAAGCCCACGAATCGCAGATGACATGTATCTGTTGCATACACGCACCTGTAGGGTATAATACGCAGGCAATTGATTCCGTTCCCTCTCATGAATCCTCTAAAACCCTCTTCCCTCCACATTCGGACTAGACTTGACCATACACCCTTGTACTGGTTGTTCGAACCAGGGGGTTGCACTTGTCTGCCTCACGAAGGAAGCCCCGCGGATGATCAGGGAATGTGGCGGTCGGGTTTGGGCGAGGGACTCACTGGATGATCTTCAACCTCTCCAGTGGACTGACGACTGTCCTCGAGGCCGCGCCAGCGACCCCTCCGGCAATGAAGTAAGACGATAATTGCGGGCTGAGCCATTGCACGGTTTGCTTCTTCTCGCCCCCTTCTACGGACATTGTCACGGCAGAGGATGTAGGCGGGGACTCGAGCTGCTGCTTCGGCTGAATGGCGGCGGCGGCAGGCGGGGTTGGAGGTGGTGATGTCATGGCGCGGTTCGAGCCGAAGGGCCGGATAGCATTCAAATTGAATTCGTTCTCTCGGGTACTCCAATCCAGGTGTAGAGATCAAGTGGAAAGGGCGCGCAAAGAGCGACAGGGAGACGGGGGCGGCCGATGGTGATCGTTGACGTTGAGGACGAGAGACACAGCGTGTAGAATGCGGCAGGTGGCACAGTGCCAGGGAGGCAGGAAACGCGACGGATCTCGTTCGCGCCTATCGCGCGCTGCTCGCTGTAAATTTAGCCACGTGCAGCGGATAGCCCCTTGCTGGCCCGGTTATAACGGAACGTTGTCGGGGCTTTGGTTGTCGGAGCGCACGTTCACCGGGATCGTCGCAGACGGGAACAAACAGCACAAGGAAATGACTGAGCAGTGGACATTGTACGAATAGTACAAATAACAACAGCGCATATAAACAGCACACCGAGCTATCAAGTAACGATTAATGATTGTCCGAGCAAGAAAGCCTTGCTGCTTGCTTTTCGACCCCCCCCCTTCCCCCCAGAACGTAGGTGACCTTCAACTATTTCGCTATGCAGGGGGAGGGGGTGCACCACCGCGAGATTCATGGAAGTCGGGACCTAGAATACAGATAGTTAAGCACAACTCCAGGTTCGTAAAATGAGTAGGACATACCACCTCGCCCTCTGCCTCGCCCTCCACGCGCACGCCATTCACCCTCCGGGCCCGTTCTTCCGCGATAACCTAAAAAAAACGTCAGCGCCGATCTACCCAGTTCAGAGATACATATCAACTTACCACCACGCTCCCCACCACGGAAACCGCCGCGCCCACCGCGCTCACCGCCGCGCTCGCCGTGGAAGCCTCCACGTTCACCGTGGAAACCACCGCGCTCGCCGCGGAAGCCACCACGCTCGCCTCGATATCCACCACGTTCACCCCGGAAGCCACGGAATCCACCGCGCTCGCCACGCTCACCACCCCGTAAGCCGCGACCACGGCCACGTCCTCTGTGCTGCGTGAAGCCCTCCTCGTCGACGAAGGTACTGTTTCCATTCGACCGCGGGGTTCCAGGAGTTACAGGCACTTCAACGGCAGGTGCAACTGGAAGTTCTGGGATGGGAGACGCCTCGCCAGAGGTGCCGTAGTGTGCCTGGAGGTTGGCAAGCGGAGGGAGCTCGCCATGGTCCTCGTCCGCCCAGTTGAGCTGGCTAGACGGGGCCTGTGATTTATGAGACGACTGCTGTGCGCGTAGGGAGAAAGAACTCACCGCTGTCTCTGTTGTGGTAGTAATGGCGATCGACTCTTCCACGACCGTATGGCCATTTATTTCTGCCTCGACTACAGTCTCTACCACTTCTATGTCGGCAGGTTTCTCCTCAGCCACATCAACCCACTCGGGTTCAGGTGCACTCTCAGCCTCTACTTCAGCCAGTTCATCTGTCATAATGAAGCGAATCCCCTCAGATGTACCAACCGTCGCGGGAACACCGCTGACGGGAGCCACATCTTCAGCTGCTGGCTCAGGTTGGGGCTCAGGCGGAGGCGGAGACCGGGAAGGTGGAGGGTGCAGGAACTGGTCCTGGATCTCCCTGAGGCGGGAGTCTGACGCCACATTGAGACAAAGGGGGAAGAGGTTGGTCAAGGATATGCTTACAAGGTACACCAGCATGCTCCCCCTCCCCAGTGAAGAGGCCGCGGATAACATCTGCTTTATCCGCTGATGGCTTGCTGAGGAATAGCGTCTGAGTTATGGAGTAGACTGCCATTCCCTCCGTCTCCGCCAAATTCAGCGCGAGTGCATCAGGATGACCACGCGACAACATTTCGTGCAGTTGCAGGAAAGGAATAAGTTCAGCCGTTTTCTCTAGGTGCTCGGCCTGGCAGAAGTAATGTAAGTACGCTACACTTATGCCACAGTCTGCGAAAATACCTCAGCGGCAGCAAGCACTTCCCTCGCCTTCTCTTGTTCAGTCCGGGCGGCCTCGGCTCGCTGGAATGCAAGCTCCTGCGCAACTTCTGCCTCGTGTGCCTGATTTACTGGTGAGCGATCTACTCGAGCTCCTCTAAATACGAGCACAGACCTCGACGGCCTTCTTGACTTCTTCAAGTTCCTTGGATACAGCTTCGAGAACGGGGAGTTGTTTCAGAAGCCGCTTCTGGTCCTCATTGAGCTTTTCCGGAGACTCGTTTTGATAGGTTTGCACTCGGGTCTATGAGCGACGCGTATGTGATCAACCATCGCGGCATGCGAAAAGCCAGCAGGCATGACGTATACCCACACCAGGGCGAGCACACGAGCACCCCTCGGCTAATGAGACCACGACTCACGATCTTCTTTCCGTTCGCCTTCAACCTCTTGTTCAGCATGTCCACGATATGACTTTGCTTTCCCTCAAGCGCGGGCGTGAGCAAGCCCTCAGATGTCTGGGCGACAAGCTGGGGCGCGACAGCGCCCTCTTTGACGTCGCTCTCTTCAGGGGCCTTCTCAATCAACGCAGCAGACGTAGTGTCCGGGACCGTGAGGTGAGGGCTGTCGCTTTCTTCTTTGCCTTTCCCGCCTTTGCGTTTCTTCTTCTGGGATTTGGAGACCGGAGGCGGCGCGCCAGGTACGATCCGGGGAGACGCAGCAGGCGTGTCGGGCATGTTGAGGGTTTGCGAATAGGGCTGAAGGGAGAGGTAGAGCGATTGAACGCGGTCGAGGGCAGAGACCCAAGGATGGGTCAATGAGGAGACAGTGACAACGTTGCAAGGCGGGGCCGAGTGTCCTAGCCACAACACCAGGACCTGGGCCATTGGTGCTGTTCCCACGGCTATAGAGTTCACGTCACTGTCGGGACCCGATCCGCCTCCTCCACGCGATCGTGAGCGCTGCGCTCCTCATGACACTGGACAGACCTTCTTGATTCTGCTCCATATTCTTCGACATACATGATTGCCTCGTTATCCCAGACGGATACTAGGACTTGGGCAATCGTGTATACTCCAGACTCGCACACCAGCGCCGACTAGCTCTACTTCCGCCCACTTGGAGATTCGCCTTGAGCCGTGTAGTGCCAGGCTATCGTGAACAGCACTATCCAATCTACATATCACCCGCCCACTTGTGGACATCGCTGCAGCCATTAATGAGTGAGTATCTCAGTGTTTAGTCCATTAAGCTTCAGTCGAATCAGTTAGTATTTGTTCACTTCACAATTCCAGTCGAAGTCAACTGGCAAAAGGCCCGCTTCCGAGAGAATGGTGCCGCGCTTGGCTGGTAAGGATGTCTGTATGGCTGTTTTCGTACAAAAGTTTGAGTCATGGATCTCAAATAAGTAAGTGCATTATCAAAGACCGTGCTCATGATGTAGTCAGCCATTGTCGGAGGTGACGCTGACCGGTCATCTCAAGGGCTGACTTAGAGGCTGGCCGTATGTCTCAGCCGGCCCAAATCGTCGCGTCCATGACATTCCCAGGCAGTCTGCTCGTGCCAACTCTCCTCATCCGACGCCATGAACACCGACCTGAGTTCCAACAGGTGCGCCTCCCCCCTAGAGGAGTACGAGATCCCCACGCGACACCCGGAGCTATGCTTCGAAGACGGCAATCTGTCAATCGTGATCGCTGGCCAATACTTCGTAGTTCATCGCAGCGTTCTCTTCCGCCATTCACAAGTCCTTCGAAAGCGGATCCAGTCGATCAGTGCTCAAGACAGCCGCTTGCTTGAGGGTCTCGCCGTGCTTCGTCTTGACGACTCTCCAGAAGACTTCGCATTCTTTCTCAGGGCGCTATATGGGCAAGCCTCTCCCGTTCAAAACTCCGTCAATTGCGTCTCACTCCGGTTCACAGCCTGTCCTATGATTCCTCCTGTGATTTCACAGTGACTGCTGCCGTCCTTCGTTTATCTACGAAGTATGAGGTTGAAGCGCTTCGTGAGATCGCTCTACGCGTGCTCAGCATGTCTTGGCCGGTCACCCTGGGATTATGGGAAGCTCGCGAGGCTGTTGCTACCAACGCAGACGGTGTTTATGCTCCTCGCCCTGGCTTTCCGCATCCTCTGTGAGTGAATCCTGTGCTGTATATCGTTACCCTTGATTGCTCAATGATATTTCTAGCTTACTCATTGAGCTCGCGCGGGAAGTTGGCACTCCTGATCTCCTCCCTTCGGCATTCTACGACCTCTCCCGCTACTTTCCTAGCCAACTGTTAGAAGGTCACATTTCCCCCGACGGCGTCCGCCACACCCTCACTACCGACGATCTCGGCCGTGTCCTGCGCGGCAAAGAGCAAGCCGCTCGCTACTTCTCTACCTTCATCGTGAACGAGCTGGAGGGCCGTCCGCCGTCCCAGCTCTGCGTGCACCGTCACGAGGGAAACCCTTACGCGAAACGCGTGTGTCGGCTGGCATTCGAGACGGTCACATTCGAGCTCATCCGCGACGTAAATGGCATGGTTTGCAACCGGAACAGTGACCCGCTTTTCTCGATTGCAGAGGCTCTCGCCATGCAAACACGAGACGACCAACCTGGCGTCGAGAACAAGGCCGTTTATCGTGCTTGCGAGGCTTGCCGAATGGAGTTCGCTGCCACCGTTGACGCGGCGAGGGAGGATTTCTGGAGGCAGCTTCCGGGGTGGTTCGAGTTGGAGGTGAAGAATTGGGTATGATATCTTTCTTCGGTCACTTGGGGCAATGTGCGCGGATGTCCTCTTGACGCTTACTTTATCATCCTACAATTCATGCCATCGCTCCCGTTCTATCAAGTTGTTTGCTGTCTCTGCCATTACCTTGTGTGACACAAACACGATTTGTCACAGCGTGACGGTACGCGTCCTCCGCCTCTCAGCACGACCTGCCAGCTAGTAAGTAGCTCGTCCGTACCGGCGTAACGACCTTAGTGCTTTGTCACTGAATCCCGACTCGTCTTCCACATAATCGGTGAGTGTTGACACAATACTGCAGAGCAATGTACTCACTGTCGCCTCAACGGCGTGCGCTCAGGTAATCGGCTGCCACTTTCGCAAGATGTCTACCTCAGTGCCTGGATATCAGACTATTGATCCTGACGTTGACCCGGGATGGGATGATAATCTCCAATATTGCGATGAGCTCCAGTTGGAACCACTACACGATGAAGGCGTCCACTTTGGCCTCCATTACACTCTTAATCTCGATCAGGATGATGCATATACGGTCCTCACAGGGGAGAATCATAGTGCCCAAACTCTCGATGGTGAAGCACTCTCGGAAGAAGATAGTGCTATTGTTTGGTATGTTACAATCACTTGGTCGACAATGAGTGGGGTTCAATACAGAATTTCTTCAGCAACAAGATTCTAGAGCAGTTAGAAGCGCTCATCCATTCTTTTCTTGACGAACTATCTGGAGCACTTGGGGCCGCATACAGTCAGCCAGAACGCTTCGAAGGAGCGAAGAAGAGCGCTATCGTGTATTTGAGTGACAGGAGACGAATAAACAACGAGTATGCTCTGATATCTACTTTTACGCGTAAGGGCTCATCCGCGTTGTCAGAGTTAGGCCGATGCGACGTCTAGTGTTTCCCCGCAACTCTATAAGTCCGAGCGCTCGCCCTATAGGTGAGCCGAAGATACGACGTATGCACGTGCAGAGCCTGAGCAGCAATAGCCCAGCTCTTCAGGGTCGTCGATCTCATCCATGAAGCCGTGGCAACTGGGATTCCAACAACAAAACGGTATGCCCTTCCTTGATTTCCTCCACAACGCATGAACAACTCACTCCTACAGTGACATGTATTACAAGGACGTTGGCCTGTTTGGTTCACAAGCTGTTGTTGATCGCGTGGGTTGATTCGGTATCGATCTACGCAGCGAACTTACCGGGTTGTCCTAAAGCTTGTTGATGATATTGCGGCAACACTCCAATTGAGTCGTTCGGACCTGAGTGTGGTGCGATTGTTTGGTGCTGAATCTTTCTCACCTCCTTTTCACTCAAGCACACTCGCAGCGCGCATCCTCTAAGGGTCTGATATGTGGAGAAGGGTTCACCATGTATACGCACAGTGGAGAGGCGGTCGAGAGCAATGGATACGAGGCCAGTCCTGAGCTACTCACCAGCCCGAAATCGCGTTGACATCTTCCTCAGGGAACCCTCATCCCACCGGCAGAAGCTATTCGGCGGTTTGAGGTTGCGGAAACCATTTCATGGGTCCTCGTTGTAGAGAAAGAGGTGAGAGCGGACTTCTCGTCCGACGGAGTTGCTTGTCCAGGTCCGTACTCACGTCGCTTCACACGTAGGCCATCTTCCAGACCCTCTGTCAAGTTCACTTCTGCATGCACGATGAACTTCCAGGCCCTGGACTCATTGTGACGGTAACATCTTCGCTCACCATTCAATACTACCGTGGGCTGACCTGGACCGGCGATTACCATCGTTTCAGGGCAAAGGATACCCTGACGTCGCAACCAGGCAGCTGGTCAAGACCCTGTCAGACAACCTTCCTTCTCGGTTCGTTCTTCTAGCGCCTTCATTTCGCTATTTAAGACTCATCGCCGTGGCCTCTGCAGTGTACCAATCCTTGCTGTCGTTGACGGTGATTCCTACGGTATCGACATTCTTTCCGTCTACAGACATGGAAGCATTCGCATGAGTCACGAGAACGATCACCTTGCTGCAGCGCGAGTGCACTGGATCGGGCTGTGGGCCAGCGAGCTCGCTGCGTGAGTTTTTCGAACAAATGTTGTCCCTCCACTCTTCTCCAAATGTTCGCAGGCTTGGCATCGAGAAGAACGCTTTGATCCCCATTACGAAGCACGACGAAAAGAAGGTTTCTATCCCTGTTCCGCACACTCCCCACACCTGACCTTCACGTCTCCTAATCTTTTTACAGGCTCGAATGCTCCTGCGGCGAGAGGCCTTGCCGGCGCAGTGGAGGTGAGCATCGCGCTGCTGTTGCTCCAAGGGTTCCTAATAAGGAAAGGCCGCCTACTGACCTTCGTGGTTACGTCCAGGAAGGAGCTCCAGCACATGCTGTTCTCACGACGCAAAGCCGAGATCGAGGTCCTCAGTGCCGCCAGGGTGTCCGCAGAACACGGAGTCGCGGATCTCGGAGAACCTTCTACGGATCGCCTCCGCGAACCAAAAGGGTCCGGAATGCCTCTCGTGCTATATCTTGTCCGGAAGATAGGAGCGGCGTGCACAGAGGTGGATGATCTCGTGCTATTGGACGGAACATGAGGCCTGAGTCAGGTGTACGTGCCCACAGATCTTCACGCTCTTATCATGGCTCAATCATATCTTAATGTCCAGGGTGAGATCGCCGTAACCGTAGTCACTACAGAGTACAGGAAACAGTAGTCGTGAAGACCTCCGAAAACGACTGCAGTACAACACCTGTCCGAGAGGGCGTGCGTCAAAGTCCACCACAAAATCTTCGTTTTATCCACTGTGTACTCCATCGGAGGGTGTGTACAATGGGGGTGGATCAGCAGGGACACCAGAGCCCTGGCCTATCCTCTCCTCGCGTATTGCTGCGTCCTCCGACTCCTTTCGATCGTGAGCCTCCAATGCCTTCTGGTATCCTGATAACTCGTCGTGGAGACTGGAAGACACGGTGTAGCGCGACGTTTGCGTGGTCCCGCGTGAGAGTAGCGCCACGCCGCTCTCGTCGTGGGTCCACGCGGACGGCGCGGTGGACCCGCGCCGAATTGCCGAGCTACCACTGTGGGAGGACTCATTGTACCATGACGAAGTCGTGCGGCGCGATATGGGCGATGTTGGCGACAGTGGCAGCTCGTCGCGAGGCGGTGGTCGCGGCGGGTTGTCGCCATCGTAAGGATTCGGAAGTGCTTCTAACTCGTTCGTTTCGGTACTTGCTCGGGGTGCAACGTTTCTCGCCTCGTATGATTCGCGGTGTTCTGAGGCATGAGAGAAGTATGGCGCTCCGGCAATGACGTCCGCGGGGCTGTTGGCGACCATCGAGCTGGGGCGGAGGGAGTGCGTGTGTTGTGTGAGGAGTGGGGTTGAGGCCACCTCTTTCATGGGAGCTACCACCGTGACATCTTTCTCCTTACGGCTTGAAGTCACCCGCGTTCTAGTACGTTTCCTCCAACAGCATACGACAAGGAGCAGAAGCAGGAGTAGGAAGAGGACTAGCGACACAGGTAAGTGTTCATCGTTACCCAGGTGCTCGATCGTACTCACGACATCCGATTACGATACCAGCCACAGCTCCTTTGCTCAGTCCGTGCGCGTGTCCTCTCATGGTGGCATGACGGTGGCTACTGGAGTCGCTGTCACTGTCTGAATCACTATCGCTGTCGCTGTCCGAGTCCGAGTCGTCATCATCGTCCCTGCCGGCGGGAGGAAGAGTGAAGTTAGTGTTGCAGAAGGAGACATATTCAAGGCACGATAATTACCTCGAGAATAGCCTCCCCAAGTAGATTGAAGCTGCCTGACTCCTGCCCGTCAACAGGGCGTAGAGGAGGGCGAGCAGACACCAGGTGGGAATGCGAAGCTGCATGGGGGTACGGGACAACCCGTGCGGAGGAGTGTCGCACGGGTTACCGCGAAAGACATCGGATATATGGCCCGCCTGAGTGCACACCGCCTCCCGAGAAGAAGCATGGCGTCGGGATTTAAACCGGAAATCTGAATGATCTCATTACGACCTTTGCTGGAGGTCTAATGGTATTTATGCCTCCCGGGAATACTTCCTTGCTCGTCGGTGCATCCTAGCACAGTATCCAGGGCAATGAGGTCAGTCTACACTCGCACCTTCGAGTTCTATGAGCGTGTGGCAGACATGGATCGAAGGAGCGTGAGAGGCAAGCACTCGGATGGTCGGGTACACTGAGTGCGGCATGCGAAGAGCCGAAGACAATTTTGGCATGAGGAAGAGAACGTGCTGGTACGATGCTCGAAGCGGATAGGTTGTGTACGCTCTCACGTCCGCACTAATCCCGCGGGCGCATCCTGCGGGTCACCGGTGTGCGCGACGCGCGACGCGTCGATCACGTGGTGTTATGAGGAACGCGTCGCGTTGACTGAGCGGAGTTTGAAAGCGCGTCATTCCCGTCATAAGCGCCAAGACGCGCGCTCTGCAGGTCTTCTTCAAACCATCCCCGGCATCGACTCGCTCGACTTGCCTCCTCTCCGGGTTGGACCATCCTTTGGTCCTTTCTGTCTGGTGTCGGTAGCTTTCCTCGCCATCTACCATGCCTTCGTCACGCGGAAATAATGCCTCCGTTCTCGGGAAACGGTCTCATCAGGTCGCTCATGTCGACGCACACGACATCTCGTCGGTCTGCGATGCCGACCACACTGTCTCCCTCCCCACCCCCGACTCGACGCCAAACCCCAAACGTGCAAAAACGACTGTGACAGTCCTCGATGGCGATCACAATAAGGAGAACATTCCCCCGTTTTTGTTGCAGGCGGTCAACGCGTCGCCTACAAGCCCTCGTCTCACACGGTCACTGCGACGGACTAGCACCATGATCCACGAGTCATCCTCCCGTCCGGGTAGTGAGTGTATCTTCGAAAACTGCTTGCTAGCGTTGCTGACGTGGCCGCCAGCACCTCGTCGCTACGCGTCAACGTCCAATCTGCGTCAAACTGCGGCCGCTACTCCAGCCACATCTCTTTCCCAGCTGTCTCTCGCCACGCCGCCGCCGAGTCCGCCTACGCTTCTTCTTCCGTTGCATGTTCGCGCACGGGCGCTACTTCGACCGACGTGCAACGATGGCCCTCACATGGCAGGTCGTGAAGCGGAACGATTGACAATCGAGTCATTCCTCCGCAACTTTCTCCTTGGTGTTGCCTCCGGGAAGGACTACAGCGCATTGTACATCTCGGGATCCCCAGGGACTGGGAAGACGGCGTTAGTTAGCAACGTCCTTCGAGCTCTCGATGACGAGCTTTCGGCCCGGGACGTCCAGATTCTTGTTGTGAATTGTATGGCGCTGGGCAGCGTCGACGCCGTCTGGCAGCAATTGGCCGAAATGGTGGATGATGGATCCAAATGCCAGGGTCGTGGCAAGAAGTCGAAGGCGGGACCGCAGCAATTTGTAGAGAAGACCTTTGCCGCTAGCAATAGGAAATGGTCAGTCCCCCGCTCCCTTTCCCTACCTTGAGTCTATTTGCTCAATTGCGTCGTTTAGCATCGTTGTACTGGACGAACTCGACCATATCGCATCTACAGCACAGGCGCTTTCGCCGCTATTCTCCCTCGCGCATGCCTGTGCCGCAAGTTTACGGCTTGTTGGTATCGCGAACACGCATACGTTAACGTCCACGTCTTCCACTACGTTTTCGATCCAATCGTTCGCCGGGGTCAACACAATGCATTTCGCTCCATACACGCCAGAGCAGCTTCTCGGTATTCTTCAAACAAGGTTGGCGCCACTGTCGGACGAGGTGGATTCTGCTGAACGCGTCAAGAAGTTCCTTCCCCTTCCCACGTTGACGCTGCTGTCGAAAAAGATCGCGTCTCAGACTGGTGATGTTCGCGCAGTCTTTGAAGTCCTACGCGGAGCAATCGACGTCGCTGTCAACGGTGCTCCTTCTCCGGACCCGCTAAACACGTCGACGCCGACCGTCACCCCATCGCATATCCTCGCAGCCTTGAAGGCTTACGCTCCTGCGGGCAAGACCACTCCTGCGCCGGTGCCGTCCGCACCGACTTCCGTGGTTCGCAAGGCCAGCGACAGCGAGACCGTCACAAAGATTCGAGAGCTTGGTCTTCAACAACGACTTGTCCTGTTGGCCGCGCTCCTTGCCACAAAGTCTGCGGAAGCGGGTGTCACGATTGGAACATCGCCTGTTCCTTCCCCTACTCGTTCGCCCATCAAGAGGACACAATCATCGTCTCAAGTACAAGCGTCTACCCCAAAGCCGGCCGGTTTCGAAATGGGCCACCTTCACTCCTTCTATACCGCTTTTCTTGCTCGGGCTGAGAACGCTGTGTTTGCGCCCGTCTCTCGCAGCGAGTTTGGTGATCTCGCTGGCGTCTTGGAGGTCGTCGGGATTTTGTCGTTGTCCACAGGTGCTGGCCTGCCTAACACCCCTCGCAAGCCCGGCAAGAAGGCATTCAGCCGCTCAATGTCGTTCACTGCAAGTTCGAGCACTCAGGACGTCCGTTTCGTTGAGGGTATCCGCCTGGACGAGGTCGCTCGCGGCCTCGGCTTGGGTGCAGATGACACCCCGGCAAATGCGCGTGAAGAGGAGGTTCGCGCCATTTTCCAGCGGGAACAGGCTCGCATTGCCCGCGAAGCGAAGGCGCGGGGCCAAGCCAGCCGCACCACCACTACCACCCCCACTGAGGTGGTTGGTTTTGAGGACTCTATCGAGCAGTAAAGCGTATTGTCAAGACTTGCCTCGTGATATCCTGGAATGGATGGTTTCCTCCGGTATCGCCCACATCTTTTTATCTGTCTCATTATTCGCGCTCTCTACCTATGCTCGTCACACTATCCATGCTCCAACCCGCTTCGTGCTCTTGTGCATATATGCCCCTCACGCGCTCCGTCCCGCATTGTTTTGTTATCGCATACGCAGATTCGTACCATGTCGTTCACGGGGACTCTTATGCCGTTGATGCTCCGTATCTGGAAACATGGCAAGTAACAATATCACCAACCTCAATCACTGTAGTATATCCTAGCCCTCGTAGTCGTTTTGTCCCCATGCATTGTTTTGTACGCCCCAATATTGCGATGATTGCAATCGAGTATTCGTTTGTCCCTGACTTATATGCCCTGCATGATTTCCAAATCGTACATTGTTCCAAAAATCCATGACGTCGAGATCAGGGTGTGCCTATCGATCCGCTGGCCCTGATTCCTTCTTAGTCCACCAATCCGACATGTTCAATCTCAGTAACAACTGGTGCAAGTTCCCAGTCGTGCCAGAAATACGCCCATGTCCTTGCATCATATGCAACGGAATCTCGCTGAGGACAATGCCCGAGCTATCAGCCTCCTTCTCTACTAGCGCTTTGAGCACCTTCACCTGAACGCCAACGCATCAATTTCATGCATAATACAGGGAACTGCACACTCACAAAGGTCGTCATTCGTGCCCTGAAACGCCGCCAGAGATCATCGAGCACAGGCGCAGCCTCGTATTCCTCCAAGTTTCCGTCCTGCAGCTCGCCCGCGAGCACGCCGAGCTCGAGCACGAGCTCCATGCACCCGCGGAGGATGTCTCCGACCGCCTTCTGACCTGAGCGGAGCAAGCAGGCGCTCAGCACGTCGTCAAGCACCCGCGAATGGTGCTCCGCAAGACCAAACACGTCCGCGAATGTCGCTTTGTCCTCATTCGCGCCCGCTATTGGCGGCGACGCGGTGCTAGACGCGAACGGCGCGGAATGCGAAGGTTCGTAGGTGGAAGCTGCAGTCTCAAGTCGGGCGATGAACGCGTCGATGTTACTCCCGATGGCGATGTCGTAGACGTACGAGGCAAGGGTTGTGATGAAGGCGTGAACGACGAAGCGGAAGTGGAGAAACAGCTTGTTGGAGGGCGTAAGCGTTGGAAATAGAGGGGATGCGGCGCTACGGGCGAGGCGGAAGAGCGTGCGGACGACATTCTCGACGCGCATGAGGCGTAGGTTGAAGGCGAACATACGGTGGTACTTGGAAAGGATAGTCGGGGTGATGATGACGTCGAGGGGATACGGAGGCTGATAGTGCATGTACAGAAAGTCTAGGGCTCTAGAACACGGTCAGTAAACGACTTTCCACCCAGGCCTGTCAGGCAACATGAACGTACTCGATAGCTGCACGAAACTGGCATCAGCAATGGAACTTCGGCCCCATATAAAAATGTAGCTCAACTCACAGAGAGGGTTCAACCACTTCTCCTTTCCAGACTCCATAGGCATATCACGAATTGCGAAACCGAGTCTCCATTCAGCCTCTGCCAAGATTATAGCACTCGCTTGCGCCGTCTCGTCCACCCGTCCGTCGCCGTCCGCAATCTCAATCGAGCGGCCGTCTTCGAGTGCATCAACCACAACTGTCCTCAGCAAGAAGTTTAAGTCCGATCCTAGCGGTGGCCAGTGATTTCCGATTGTCAAGACCGGTGACAGTCCAATCGCTCGCCTGGTCTTCTTCGCCGGCACTGTCCCGTCCGCCGCCTTGTGCCGGTGCTGTGTGTGCTTGTCGGCACTCTTCGTTCTCGAGCGTGCCCTTGCATTTTCTCTCGCTTCGCGTGCGGCATACGTTCGCGACCCGACGACCGGTACGCTGACCTCCTCCGCGTCCGAGAAGAGCGCGTCTTGAAGGCGTGATCTGAACGGATGCGCAGTCATAAGGAGGTACCCGCGGAGAAGGACCAAATGTGCTCGAAGGTGGAGATGAGTATTGGGTGAGAGGAACCGCACGACGAGGGCACCGGAAAGTGTTTGGGCGTGTTCAACGAGTGGCGCCAGAACGCGTTCCGTGAGATGGGTTAAAGTAGGGGTCGAGGGAGGGAGGGAAGGAGGGAAGTTATCAAGGAAGTCGCGAAAGGATGATACGGTCTGTGAGCCCCATAGAACACTACCCCTCGTTGTGTTGGCATGAGGATCAAGCTCTCCGGGAAGCAGATCAAACACCTTGAATGCTTGCATGACCTCGGAAGTCGAGGAGACTTGATACTTCGCGTAGTCCTCCGCGGTATGGGGAACAGATCCAAAAGCCAGCCCCTCATCCATATTTTCCAATTGCTCCTCCGTCCATAACCACTCAACGTCGGGATGCGTGCGACTACCTGTTAGCAGCGAATGGTCTGGGCAGGCTGCACGTAGAAGGACCAGCGACTTGTGAGCTCGAGAAAGTACTTCCGCCACTTCCGATAATATGAACTCTGGAAATTCAAGAATTTCGACCTCCAGTTCCTCTCCTAGGGGGTCAATGTGTTGGTTGGTGTCTTCTAGAACACCGCTTTGGGCAGAGTTAAGAGGATGTCTTCCTCTCGCGGGCGCAGTGCGATGACGAGCACCAGCAGTTTCATAGCCGACAGATGCTGAAAGATCCTGGATGTACGATCTCGAAGTCGTCGTGAGTATGAAGGCCATTGTGGCAATCACTTCGCGTGAAGACGCGCGGTCGATATGATCTGCAAGGTGTTGGTAGATGAGTGAAAGAAGCGCAGATGGCGTAGAGGGTATTGGCGGATACGCGGATGGATCAACCCTTTCCTCCTGTATATGACATTAGGCATGGTGGTATAGTGCAGGAAGGACACGTACCCGCTCGCACAGACGCGCTACTGCCTGCATAATGTTTTCCATGTCCTCGTATCGTGTCCATAATGCTGCTAATCGCGCATCCGCTCCTGGAATGGTTTGTAGTTCCGGAGGAATCGTCTCAGCACTCCGACGTATATGTGCCAAAATCGAGGCCAGTGCATGATTGAAGGCATGCGATAGGTGCGTGGAATGAGGAGACACGCGTTCGCTGCTGTATTTTAGGAGCTGGTTCAATGCTTGAAGACTATTGCCTTACCTATCTTGTTCATCTGTCAAAATCTCTAATCGTCTTACCAGGTTACCGATCGTCAAGAAGCGCTTGAGTAGGCTATAGACAAATCAGCTTTGATTCATGGCAGCAGTGCGGTGACCGACCTCGCGCTCACCACTTCGTCCTTCCCCACAATTATTATCTCTCCCCGTTGTTTGCCCTGCAAGTGACGGAGGACAAACCTTTGGCAGGCAGAATCCCATATGTGTAGTGGTGACGAGGTACCACATACAGTAAGCAGCAGCGATTGGAACAGCTCTGGTACATGAACGTAAACGAGCTGCACATCCGGACGCTGCAAAGGGGGACGCAAACTGAAGAAAGTCGGCAACTTGTCTGGCTTAAATACGGGCGCTCTGCTCACTGATATCGCGCAGATGCAAAGGCTGCCGTAGACTGCTCTGACAGGAAGGGGGAGGCCGATGTGCTACGATCGAAAGAGGGTCGAAGTGCATCCCAACAGAGCACTTGTTTCTAACGTTCGAGAGTCAGACGTGCACATACACCAACAGCCAGAGATGCTCACGGTATACCCTTTGTGCCTCAAAACAGCCGTCTCCCATAGATTCTCAACTTTAGACCTCTTCTCTTGTGCAAACTTCAGAGTATCTTCTGAGAGCATGCGAAGCTCGGGTGGCAGTACAGAAGCCGTACCATGGTGTGTATTATCTCCAGTGAGTGGATTAAGAATGCGCAACGTATCCATGATAGGGTTTTGCGGCTGATCTTGAAGACGGGGAATGAAGAATTGGGGGTTGATATCCG
Organism: Grammothele lineata; assembly: GCA_002150815.3. Lineage (NCBI taxonomy): Eukaryota > Fungi > Basidiomycota > Agaricomycetes > Polyporales > Polyporaceae > Grammothele > Grammothele lineata. Next base: position 36,180 of record NDFF03000120.1, on the reverse strand, counting down.
GTAAAGGACGTAGTGTTGAGGCAACGTCTTCGAGAGACGGAACTTGAGGGAAGAGTGAAATCTCCGCCTCTTCCATGACCAGATAATGGGGATTGTAAGAAAGAACCGGTGCCTAGCTCAACCGCAAGCGCAACTTTGTGGCCAAGATGGCTGTTAAGGTCACAGACAGAGGAACTAATCTGAGTGTCGAGCCGAGGCTTCGATAATGTGACATGGACGTTACGGGACGCGACATAGCGTCACATCTATCCTCTACGCGGTCACGTGCCTCGTGGGAAGTTGAGTCCACGCGTTAAGTTGTCTGATGTCATCGATGAGGGATTTAAGTAGATGTGTACGCTGACTGCACTCTCTGGGTGACTCTTGCTTTCCAGTATTGTGAATTGACGATTAGAGGAGGTCCCCGTCAGTTTCATTGGTGCCAGGCAGGAGCCCTCCGAGCAAGTAATAGTTCAGTGACAGTAGAAAGCAGGCGGGACTCGCAGGGGCGTCGGTTGGCACGGAAGACTGCTTCCGCCTGGACATTTATCTGGAACTTAGGCACGATATTTATTTAGAATATCATACGCAAGCCCTGCAAGAAACGCGGTGCAGCAGCGAGCTGTGAGGATCGACGCGCCTTGGACGCGCGACGCGTCGAAGGCACGCGTGATTTGTTTGGTTGATGAACATGCCGTCACGCGTCTCTTCACCCGAGCGCCTGTTCGCGTCGACTGCCTCCTGCCGCCGACCACGCTGCTTGGCTTCTAACAACTCCTTTCGCAGTCTTTCGTCCTCTCCTCTTGTTTCTTGCTTACACTGCAGCTGCCGAGGGGCTGTCTCGCGCACCCCACAACTCCCTTCACGTATGGCCACAGCCGCCCCCTTCCCCCGCAACCCGCTAGCCACACGACCTCAGCTCCAGGACTCGGGCATGCCTATCTCCCCATGTCGCACGACATTGAAGAAGTCGTCCGCTATCAAGCGGCCGTTGTCTCCAGAGCCTGCTATCGACGCCCCTGATCACAGCTCCAAACGCGTGAAGACCTCGTCGTTGCGTGTTCCGGTGGTACAAGAATCGCCCACGCCTGCGGCCGCGGCTCGTGCGGAGGCGAAGAGGGAGAGGCAGGAGCAGAAGCAGAAAGAAAAGCATGAGAAGGAGGAGAATTTCAAGGTCAAGTATACCCGGGCCTTTCGAAGTTGGGCCTTCTACTTCGACTTTGACCTAGGCAATCCCGAGACCGCATCGACAAGGACACATCTGGAAAAGAGAGTTGTGAGTATGGGCGGGGTAAGTGTCAAACCTTCTGAAATTGTGTCCAACGTTACCTAAAATGTCGTGTGCATCCGTCTCACTATCATTGGGTGTGGTCTTTAGAGATGCGAGAACTTCTTTTCAAGGGAGATCTCACATTTCATCACCCTATACGACGTGGATGATAAAGAGAATAAAGAAAAGGCATCCACAAAACGTGCCGCTTCCACCGCTCCCTCCGGTTTGGCAAGTCCTATTAGGCTGACGAGCCGGTATGTTTCGAATCACTACAATTGGCTCAACGCTCACTCTTCCCTTACGCCAATGAAGCGCCAGTATGAACGAATCCCTCCTTGACAAGGCTCGCCGTTTCAACATGAAGATATGGTCGGCCAGCAAACTCCATTCCGTTCTCGACCGCTGCGATGCCCCCCGAATGTCTGATACGAACGGAGCTTTCCTTGGCCGAAACCAGGGCCTTGCAATTCTTCTCGAATCGGAGAAGTTGCACGGCACTATGGAACGCGATCCAACTCAGCGACGCCACGACTACACCTACTTCTCGAAAGACAGCTTCTTCGTCCTTGTAGAGGATATGAAGCAGGAGCTAGCCACTATTGCTGCCACCGAATACCCCATCACCAAAGGAAAGGACGGCAAGGATGTCGGAGCCTGGCCCGTATTGCATTGCCATCCCCTCGCACGCGGCCCTTTCATCCCATACGACGATAGGGAAGAACGTCGGAGGCAGAAGGCGGAGAAGGCAGAGAAGGAGCGCATGGAGGAACGCGCACGCCGGAAAACACGCCTGCAACAGAACGAGCGCAAACGCAGGGCCCAGCAGCAGCGACAACAGCAACAAATCCGCCAGAAGGCCGCCGCGGCCTTGTTACAGCACGACCTGCGCCGGAGTGCATCGATGAACAACCTCAAGCGGCGCGTGACGTTCCCCGAGCAGGCCTTCGTCGACCTCGACGCGGACTTCCCCGAGGACTGCCAACCCGAATCCGTGAACGCGTCGGGTTACCTCGCATCGGGCGCGTACATGGCCGCGTCGGGCAACAGCGTGAGCATCGCATCCACCGCAGGCACGACAACGTCCGCTGCGGGTGGAGGGGACCTCCTCCGCACGCTCAAGCTATCGACGGAGCTCCAGCGCAAGATGCAGCACGAGTTCACGATGACGCGCCGCGCGTCTGCGCCAGTGCCTCCCGTGGCAGCGACCAAGGCGAACAAGGAGAACGTGATGGGACCGCCAGCGACGATCCCCGAGCGCTCCAAGTTCCTGCGGAAGAGCAAGAGCACGACGACGCTCAAGCTGCCCAAGCGCGACGAGGCGTCCAAGCCTGGCTACTGCGAGTGCTGCCGCGTCAAGTTCGAGGACTTCCGCGAGGTACGCATCGTCTCCTGTGGCGTAATCACCACCGATTGAGCGTTACTGACCCGCTCGTATGCACAGCACATCGTGAGCCGGAAGCACCGCAAGTTCGCGATGGACGACAACAACTTCCGGAACCTCGACAAGTGCCTCGCGCGCGTGCGCCGCCGCACGGTCGAGGAGGTTGCCGAGGCGAACGAGCGCTTCCTCCAGGACGCGCTTTCGCAGACAGATGCGGCGGAGGGCTTCGAGGACGAGGACGAGTCGATGCTGCCGCAGCTCGGCGATAGCGCGGACGACGGTGCGGACGACGTCCGCTGGGAGGAGTGGGTTGACGCCGATAAGTGTGAGGCTGTCGTGTGAGGGTAAGACGTCGTGCTTCTGCTCGTCATAGCACCGGCGCTCCTCGTCCTCCTCTATGCCCCCGGTCCTTTTCCTTGCTTTGACGCTCTCTCTGTATGACGAACTATGCGCCGCTATGCCCCTTCATTCTCCCAGCTCTGTAGTCCCTTTCTTGTCCACCCGGTCCCTCCTATCGTCGATTCCGTTCCGTTGGATTTTCTCGCTTTCCTCACACTGTACAACACCAACACCGCACGTCCGCAATACAAGAACCCGCGTCACCTGTCCATACGTCCGGACATACAGCCTCGTCCGCTTCAGTAAGTATATACCTCTCCGTTAAGCTTTTTATAGGACCCTCAGCACCGGAAGCCCCCGTGGGCGATACAGACCTCGTGTAAATCTCACAAACTCCGAACAGCAACCTTCTTTACCCGCTCCACGTCGGAAGTGAGGTGGCAAACACGCATACACGACATTACACTGTCGTCCCCACGGCGCGCGACGCTCGGGGGGTCCGGCACGTCGTCTGCTCAGCAACGCCCGCGCCTGCCGTGTGGGCCGCGGGGTTGTCGTATGAACGTGAGCGCGGGAAGCGCCTCCGCCGCTCCCAGCGCTTTCATTTCCGCGCCGGCCGCGGCGCGTCCACCGCGCGCCATGGATGTACTTTGCAGAGTTGGCGTACCGACAGTCGCTAGTCCATGTGGTCACAGTCGTCGGCGCACTTCGCGCGCAAAGACCCGTATGCGATGCGTCATACGACGCAGATGGAGGGGGATCACGCGCAGAGAGCTTCCGGGTATACATCAGCGAAGGTGCCGAGCTTGCTATTGCTACATACACAGGTATACATAGACCGAGTGAGGTCGTCAAGTCATGCCACAATCGTTAAAGAGGGAAAGGATACGGCTGCGAGCAGTCACTACCAGCCGGATGCATTAAGCACCGATCCGAGCGAAGGAGGGCGTCCTTCATTGGATCGTTACGGTAAGGACGGTGACGATGCCGTCGACGGCGATACCTAAATCCACCTCACGGTTAGCCCCAGCTTGCGAGAAGGAGGGAAAATCGAGCGAAGAGAAACGAAGGCAGCACGCACCGTGGTTCACCCCGGTCGCGCCTGCGGGCATAAGGCCAGTAATGTTCTGCGCGGTGGTCACGTAGGTGACGCCGCCGAAGGAAGTCGTACCGACCGCGGAGGAAACGAGCTGGTCGCGGCCGATGTTGTACCCGTCGGCAACGATGTCGTGGTTGTCTGTCGCTGGCTCCTCCTTCGACACGCTGCACGTGTACGCGCGCACAAGGTCGGCGGACAAGAGAAGATAGAAGGGCGCGGCATGACGTCAGGGCACATTCTCGCCTGGCAGCGAAGGACAGGGCGACTCACGCGAGGAAGGCAGCGCCGCTGTCGGCTGAGGTCCCGTTCTGGAAGTAGACCCGGAAGTGGTTGCCGCCGATGAGGGACTCGAGGCAGGTGCCTAGCTCCGAGTCGCCGTAGTCCTGGCGGAGCTCGATCGTCTGGTTCACTGGCCCGTTGCCATCGCCCAGATTTGCAGGGAAGGGGTTGCCAAGATGGATGCCCAGGCACTCCTCCGAGCTGCGCGATGTGCCATTGAGCCAAATACGAGGCAGGGTGGAGCGGGGTGCACTCACAATCCGATGGCCCTGGCATAGTTAACTATGCCAGCTTCGTTGAGCACAGCCGAGGAGCTCAAGCCCGAGACAATGACCTTTAAACACGCACAGCTTAGTGCGACCGACGCGCTAAGCATAAGACGGGCTCACGTTAAGAGGTTCCCCGAGGCCGTTCCCAGCGTCGATGAACATGGACCCTCCACCGGCCGAGGGGTCAAAGTAGGCGGCAGCGCGCTTCTGCGTGACGGCCCCGTTCACAAAGAGGGCATTCTGCAGGACCGCACCGTTCACGAGGAAGGCACCAGCGGCGAAGAAGAAGGCAGAGGTCCTAGCGAACATCTTGGAGGCTGATGTGGGCGTGGGCGCGATCAGTGGTCGAGGGCGCGGTGGGGGCGGTTGGAAGACGGGAAGAACAGTGAAGGCTGGCGGGGCAGGGACTTGAAGGGCGGGGTGCATTTATACATGGCTATAGACCGCGGCCGATTGACGGGGCACGGGTCTGGGAAGCGCGCCGTCGCTCGCGGGCGCGAGCAGAGCACATGGGATTCAGTCTGGCAGGGGAGAGAAGGGGGCGGGATTAGCACCCTGTACTGATGCGAGCAGCTGTGGGGAGCGAAGAACCATGTGATGCGAGTCGGGGGAGGCGGAGACCGGCGGGTGGATGGCTAGATCGGGATGGAAGAGAAGTTGCAGCGCGAGTCGCAAGCGAAAGAGAACGAGACTGGAGACCGCTGCACGCCTACAATATCTGTAGACCAGCACAGGCGCCCGTCCATCGTCATGCGATTGGCAGTCTCAAGATAGACGCCCCCCCGCGGAGGAGATAAGTTGCCTGGTCGGGCGGCGTTCCCGGTCCATCTGCTGCTTCTCCCTCGTCTTGTCCACATGCGTCCCCCGCCACGTTCGTATCTTCCAACCTTCCGTCCTACCATCGCCCACGTTCATCATCCTAGCGCTCTCCGTCCCTTCTCGCCTGTAGCTGCGCCAGTCAATAGCGCGCATACTTCTCGTCTCGGGACCGAACACTCACACATACTGTCCCTCTTAGCTGCACAAAACGTCAGGCTCTTCATAGCATCCGCACACACGTTGGTGCGATACATACTCCTCTTTAAATACAGACGTCCTGCCCCTTGAACCTAGCTGGTTGACGGTCGAGATCTTGAGAGTCCCGCAACAACAACATCAGAAACAGCCGAGAAGCCTTGGCTCTCGCTCGTAGGTTGAGGCCGAACCATACCTGTCAAGGGTGAGGCTGGTGAGGGAGCAATCCTTGCGCTACCCTCGGACGGACCTTCCTGCTCAGTTGTGGGAGTCCGCTACCCAGGAGCTCCTATAGATTCGGCGGTGAGCCACACATGCGCTTAGCGGCGAAGGTTTTGAGCTTCCTGCTCAAAATGCCAGTATGGCTATATTGCGAGAATCTCCAGAGCCTGGAAGCTTGAAGGATCATGCCACCGTTTGGTATGGCATTTGTGGGAACTCGACCAATAACCATACTCCTGAAGCGGGTTTGAAACTCGTTCTTGCCCCATCCGTTGCGGAAGGGTGGAGGAGCAGTGGACAAGTTGTACGCCCATTGGGCTGTATATGGCCGGGTAACGCAGGGGTGTGAATGAAGGACTTCAAGTTGACCATATGTGCACCATATGTCGAATTTCAGAAAATTATACACACAAATGTGGGACCATACGTATATGTGGGGGTAGCGCCTCTCCACCTTGAACGTGAATGTCTTCATTCAAATTGTCAGACGTCAGTCCAGTATCGGTGGACGTGCAAAGTTACCGGGCGTGGGCAGTGCAAGACGTTGGTGACCTTTTATGGGAAGCTGATCGAGAAGAACCTCGGATCGACCTGTTACCTCTGCATTACGTTACCTCCAGGCGGAGCTGGTGAATGGAGGTTCAAAGAAGGAGGGTAAAAGGAGCAACCTGCAACGGCCAAATAGTTGCTGGCGCTGCACAGGCGGGTAGAGAGAGGGCCGTAGGAAAGGCGTCTAAATGGCTGCGGCGACGGTCTGCGCAAGGGCAAGGAGAAGGAACGATTGCGTGAGCCGGGAGCGGATCCAAGCGTGACTTTGTCCAGTCACGGTCACAGCTGACTAGGTTCGGTTGGCCGAATTTGGTTTCTTGTCTGTACAAACTCACCCCGGCTCCCCCTCGCCACTTCTCCCTTTTCCCCGCTGACTATCTTCTGTCCGCGAGGGACACCTAAGCGTGTTCCTGGCCTTTCATTTCCCGCTGCTTCCGCCGTTTTCACCGGAAACACGTGACAAGGCCTCCCCGGGACCATCCGCATCCTTCTTTCGAGGTGTCCGCACCGCTGTAAGATCAACGACCTCTGTACGTATGACCTTTCGGTACGCGCTTGTAATCCAGCACGCCGACATTTCGCATATCTTCTCCGCAGAAGACCTACTCAACACCCAATGGCAGACTCACCAGCAGGGAGCGAGTCCGGCAATGAATCCGCCGACGATAGTCAACTTACCATCAAAATTCCCAATCCGAAGATTTTCATGGCGCGACAGTCGCAGTGGAAGGGGAGGAGAGGGAAGCCGCGCTGTGATCATTGTCGCCTGAATAACCTCAAGGTGCGCTTATTCAGACCACATTCCCTCCTCTTCTGTCCTTATGTGGGACTAGTGTGATCGTGTGCTACCCACATGCAATCACTGTGCGTTCGCTGCAGGAAGGGAGTGCAAGTACACCCCGCTTCCCACCCCCGCACACCGCGGTATCCCTCGCTGCGACCGCTGTCGCCTGAACAATCTCAAGGTGCGTCTCTCCCGTCCATTCCGTGCCGCCCCCGCACCTCGTTCCTACACCGCCACGGCTGTAGTGCGACCGGAACTTGCCCGTGTGCAACCACTGCACGGAGAACAACCAGACGGACTGCAACTACACGCCCAAGAAGCGGCACAAGGTTCCCAACGATCACGGGCCGGTGGGAAACCGCCCGGTGGCGCCGTACGCTTCCAAGACGGCCGCGTTCTTGATCAATGAGCAACAGGACGGGGACGGCCTTCACTGATGGTTCGCCTGGAGGACCGTCTGCGGGCCCGTCGTACGAGGGTGAGCAGCGCACGGAACCCCATATCAAGCAATATGCGCCTCCAGGTTCGCATCCGCCGATTCCCGGTGGTGAGGATGCACCGATGGAGATTGACCCCGAGGGGGCATTCCAACATCGAGCACCAGACGGCTCGTTTGCTTGGGTGCGTTCTCGCACATCAACTCACAACACCTGGTCTCTAGAAATATGGTATTGACCGGTATTTTCGTCACGCAGCCAGAGCAAGGCATGATCGTGACAACGCCGCACTTCGACCCGTGGACGCACCCGTCCTTCGTGCCCCTCCCCGAAGCCATCATGTCCAGCCTGCGAGCCGTGAACGCTATCGAGATGCCGACACGGCACCAGTTCGACGACGCCCTGCAAAAGTTCCTGCTCGGGCTCTCCTCCGAGCTGCGCGACACGGCGACCTTCCCGGCAGAGACATACGCCGAGCTCGCACGCGCAGTATCCACGAGCACGCTCGTCGGACTCCCGCAGCGCCTGCACCTCTGGGCCGTGTGCCACCACGCACGTGCGGGCTCCACGAAGCGGCACCTGCTGCTCCTCCCCCGGGACGCGTTCTACCACATGAACCGGGAGGACGAGGAGCAGCTCCGGCTCAACTACATCATGCAGGCCGACGGCGAGGAGCACTCGGAGCCCGCCAAGAAGCTCGCGGAGAACGGGCTCAGCCCCGCCCAGTCCGCGGCCGTCTTCCAGCGCGTGCCGGTCCAGAACCAGATCTACGACGTGCTCGTGTACGCCCACCGCGGCCACGGCCCGTCTACGACGATGCTCTTCGAGACCCGGCGCATCGGCGTGGTGAGTGGCGCCCCTCCTCCGCTGCCGGCGCTCTCCGTCACTGTTTCCAGGTGGCTAACTGACAGGCTTCCCGCGCGTACTAGGCGATGATCACCTGGCCGATGGTCGAGCTGTTCATTCGGCTGTGCCCGATATGTAGGCAACGAGCACGCGCGAACGGGCGCACGCCCCCGGAGGAGGATTCAGCCTCTGCAGCGCCCGCGTCTGCAGCGTCGACCTCGGCGTCGGCGTCGGCGTCGTTCCGCGTGACGGCTGCACCGTCGGCCTCGGGTGTGAGTATCAAACGGTAGCCAGGTAGCCTTGGCCACCGACCCACCTTCCGTGACGGTGTTGCCGCATTCCCATCAGGTCGCCGGAGCCTCCTTCACAGATCTGGATATATACTGTAGCCGCTACTTCGACGTCTCTCTTCTCTTCTCCATCCGGTTTTGCTCATCGTGTATTAGGTGTCATTGCCATTGTGTACATACATATTCTCACCCACGCTCCTCGCCCGCCCGCCTGCATACTTATCCTATAACTCTCGCCTTCGTCTTAGGACTTCATTCTCTGGTCGCAGCTCTCGCTCGATGCTTACTTGCCTATTCCCTCCTTTACTTTGTGTACAGCGGGATACCCGCGTGCCTCGTCGGTGGTACGGTCAGCCAATGCTACGCTTCCGTGTATCAATGTAATTCTACCCGCCCGGTCGTCCCGCGACACGCCGAACGCGTCATCGTCTTCGGATTCTGGCTATTAGTCGTGCCCCAGGCCGGCCATGCGCCCCCCGACAGGGGGCTGTGTGCTTGTACCGTAATGTCTATGTATGTACGAAGTGCCTAAAGCGTGTTTTTTGATGGCGAAAGGAATGCGGTGCGGCAGAAAACCGTTCTAGCGGCCGCCCCCGCATACACCGACAGCGACGACGACAGCGATCTGCAACGGAAGCATATTGTCGACGTCGTAGCGTATGTAGACACGCATATACCTCGCAAGCCGTGAGCGACGGCAACGCAACACGACCATATGATCCCGTTACCGCGAGGGTGCGAGCGGTCACAGCCTCAGCACGAGCACCGTCGTATCGTCCATCCACCTTTCCTCCATCTCCACCGTCAGATTCCTCGACACGAGCTGCGCGTCCTCGCCCCCGATCGCCTCCCTGAGCAGCGCGAGCGCCGCGTTCGGCCTGCGCCCGCGCGCGTCCGTCCTCATGCCCGCGTCGAGCGCGGCCCCGGCGACCTGCGCCCACTCCCGCGCCATGTCCCGGTGCGCGTACCCGTCGTAGAGGTCGGACAGCCCGTCGGACGCGAGGACGAGCAGCCGCCTCGTCTGCCCGGGGCCGGAGGCGGGCGAGGGCGGGGCGAGGGCGCGGTAGTAGACGTCCGGGGCGGCGGAGAGGTAGGGCGGGGTGCGGATGCGGGCGACGTGTGCGTCCATGGCCTCGGCTGCGAGCCAGTCTGCGTCGTAGTGCTTGAAGACGAGTGCGGCATGTGCCGCCGAGAGTTTGAGCCAGGCGTCGCCGAGCGCTGGCGGGGGCATTTGCGATTGCGAGATAGGATAGGATGAGGGGAAGCGGGAGAACATTCGGAAGGGGAAACAAAGGAACGACAAATGCGGGCGGTAGAACAGAGAGCACGTCAGGTGGTATGTCGAGAAGACAGACCGTTAAACCGGGTGGCGGGCCGCAAGGGAGAGAAGGGCGGGTCACGGCGCCGTCGTACGGCAGCAGCGGCGCAGCAGGGCGGGCGAGAGCGTTGCGGGGGAATAGGTGGGGCGGGTGGGCGTATTTGCATTGCGAGACATCGGGGGTGTATGAGTGCGCGGCGTTGGCCGAGGTGCGACAGTTGCGAGACGGATGCGTCGACGATGGTTGATGTCGATGGCGTTGGAGGTGCGACAGGTCGGGTCCACGGGGCGTCCATTGCAGATATGACGCAGCCGGTCGGCGCACAAGCGAATACCGCCGGTAGGAGTGTCGCATGTGAGCAGACGAGCACGCGGCGGGATGAAACGGGTTTGCAGAACGGGGATGCAAAGACGATGAGCGAGTGAGTCCTGACTGATCCGGCGTGCAAGGGCTGAGAGGGGACTCACCGCGCGTCGGGGCGAGGAAGCCCAGAACCCGGCGGTTCCACGCGCAGTCGGGCTCTTCTGGATGTTCTGCGCGGATGCGGGCCAGCTCGCCCGGGTTGCTGCCGTTGTGGATAGAGTTGAGCACCGTCCCCCGCCAGGCGCTCGCGGAGCCGAGCACCGTTCCGACGGGGGCGCGACGCTGCGGCTCTCTCTCCCCCAGCACTAACGATCTTTGTCAGCAACACTCTCGACAATTGCTTGCGCGGTGCGGGAGGGGGGCAGCGCGACCGCCCAGTGGAGGTGCACCTGCCACGCGCGAGGTGGCCGGGCACGCGCGCGGCAGGTCACGTCTGAGCGTGCGGGCGGCGGGGGCGACGTACCCGCGACGCAGTCGCCCACGTTGGCGACCCACAGGTGGCTCCGCGTCGGATCGACGACGGCGAGTAGCGCGGTCGTCCCGCCGAACGCACGCGCGGTGCGGTAGAAACCGCCGTTCGAGGAGGACTTGTCGTTGAGCACCGCCTTGGCGCGGGCCGAGTCGAGCCCGGGGAGCACCGCGGGGTCGCGCGGGAGGAGTGCGAGAAAGTCGGAGATCAGTTGCTCGTCCACTCGCCGCAGCGTTTTTTGCATTAGGTCGCCGACGAGGTTTGGCAACGTCGACGGTTGCGGCCGAGCGCGCAGGGCGGATTCAAGCCGGTTTTTCAGGTGGGGTCCGACCATTCGGGAGACGTGGTCGACCGCATCGTGGTTCATGTGTCCTGCCACCGCGAGGGTAGGTGATCAGCCTGTGCGTTCTGCAACACGACGACGGCGTACACTCACCGTCGAAGACGGCAGCGTAGGTCCAGCTACCGCCGGGGAGCGCCCATTCTTCGACCACATAGCGGTCTTGTGACCGGTGGTGCCATGTTCTGCACGGCTGGAAGGAGATGGCGTCGACGGAGCCCGAGGCAAAGGAGCGGGGCTCGGCGATGCGGTCGAGGAGGTCGGACAGGGCGGGCTCCTGGAGCATGCGGTATGTCCAGCGCTCCTGGCCGCCGCGGTCCATGTCGGTGAGGGCAAAGTCCTTAACCTCATCGAGGGTGCGCTGCTGCTGGGAGGTGGTTGCGGGGGTGAGGCTAATGACGCGCATGTCCAGGAACGACGTCGGCTGCGGGGAAAGCTGTGACAGAAGGAATGGGCGGCTGGTTCGCGAGGGCGGCGCGGCGGTGGTGGGGCGGCGAGAGGAAGCTGGCTAGCGGGCAGCTGCCGAGCGGTGCATGGCGAGAGAGGGCGGCGGGAGAGGGGAGACCGGGGGCGATTTATGGGCTGGAGGCGGTGAGGGGGGCGGGAGATCTGAGCGCGGGGAGAAGGCAGCACATGGGGGCAGGAGCCCCCCGCGCGAACGGGGCCGGGGGCGGCCGTTTGGAGGAAGGGGAGGGTGGATGGGATGGACGAGGTTCCGTGTCTGTTTCCGCATCCGCCTCGGCGAGCTTCTTCTCTTCTCGACTGGGGCGATCGGAGCGCCGAACGGTGAGTGGTGGCACTGGGCGACTGCGCGGACGTCCAAGGGCAGACGGGGTGATTGACGTGACCAGGCCCTGGGGCCCCACGTCGGACGGCGTGGTTCGCGCGGGCGAGGCGGGACGTGTTCCCTGGCGCGGAGCTTGCACGCGTGCTGCGAAGGCTGCGGGAGGGCAGCGCGGGGGAGGATATGAATGGGATGCCGTATGAGGGCGCCGATGGCCAGGCGCAGGAAGGAGGCAGGGCGTGGCAGGTGTGTGCGCGGGAGAAGAGAGCGAGCCTGGGGACGGCGTAGGTTGCCGGCGGGCCTGGGATCCGTCGTCGATGCCGTCGGTGGGAGAGTCTCGAGCGCGAACCCGTCGCGAAAGAGACTGGCACCGTCACTCGCGCTCTTGCGTCACCCGCGTTCTCAACACGCGCACATGCTCGTCGACTGCGCGAGACAGGCGCCCGTCTTAATAGCCTCGCGCGGCCTCCGTGACGCCTCGTTGCACCGCCGCCTGCCTTATCCGGTAGCTCTCTCCACCGCACGCTTTGCCATCCCGTGCCTGCACGCGCCCGACCCCGGTTTCCTCCCGTCCTCGTCATCCTCGCCCAGCCGCGTCCGTCTCAGCCTCGCCGCCCAGCCTTTCTCTCCCCCGCGTGCTTGCTGTCCATCCGTGGCGGGCCACGTCCACGATTCCATGTCGCGCCCATGTGGACGTCCCCGACCCAGCGGATGCGGCGCGCGATCGAGGGTGCGTGCTGACTACCCCCGGCGTTCATTCATAACACACCCCGCAGGCTGTCAGCTCCTTCAAGTATGCGTATTGAATGTTCAACCCACACACGCGCATTCCAGCTCGACGCCCACATGCGGCCCCGTCGTTCACGCGATCCGTCCTCGGACAAGCCCCGCGAACGCTTCGCCCAGGCTCTCGTCCTCCGCGGATGTTATGTTATGGAACTCGAAGTCCCATCGCGAATGTTATCATTTCGGCACGCATTTCACCTCCGCGTCGAACATGTCGGCCGAGCGGGCCACCTGCCCTGCCCTCGACTGTCCTCGACCATATTTTGTCCGTCGATAGCGTGCATCCACGGACCTCGGTACGTAATCGCTCGCATTCACGCAGTACGAGCGAGCAATGGAATCCCTGGCCGCGTCCACGACCAGCTGATCGCCACCCCCCGCGCCTCGCTTCTCGCGGCAGAACTGCGACTCAAGTACTCAAAATGACTGTATGGTACGGTCTTCGCGCGCGCGCAGGAGGCCTGCAGGGCAGCCACCACCGCGGTGCGGCTTTCCCCGGGCGGGCGATATCTATCAACGTCTCCCCCCGCCCGGTCTCGTCTCGGGACTAGTACGTACGACGACCATTCAACGCTCCAACGCGTGCGTAGTGAATCGACGTGTATGCACGGCCTGGACCTCGAGGCGATCCGGGGAGGGGACGTTTTGAGTAGGATGGACGCTATACCCGGACGCGTACGCCCGGACGGGCAAGCCCACTTCCGGCGCACGGCGGGCTACGTACGGCGAGACACGTACCCTCGCAACTAGCGACGCCCCGTTCCCCCAGTGCCCAAGTTCCCCGAAAACCAAGGCGGGCCATCGCGCGGCGCGTACGTGAGCCCGACCCTCGCAGGGCGCGCCGCGCGACGGCACCCACTCGCGGCGACTTCCAGCTTTGAGTAAGTGGACAGTACGTAGCGGTACGTAGCACCCGCCGCCGCCCACCGATTCTAGTGCCCTGCGCGCGACGGCCCGCGGGCTTCGATCGATGGGTGTGCGGGGGGAGCCCCCAGCTTCCTCCTCCTTCCCCTGCCTCGAGGTCGCCCGCCACGCTTCTCTGCCGCGGCGGCCCGGCCCCGAGGCAGGGGATCAGCAGCAAAGAGGCTCTTCGCATGCCCCGTCTGGCAATCCTCCCTCCCCGGCCACTGCGTGCGCACCCGCTCATAACGCCCAGCGCAGAGCGGCGTACGGTAATATCGCGCAGGATCGCGGGGCCGCCCGCAGGGCCCGCGCATTACCGAGGTCGTAACGCGTCCCCGTGGGCCGGCCCCGTGCCCCCCGCGTCCCTCGCGTGCGCGCTGCAGCCCGCGAAGTCGCTTCGCTTCCGCGCCCGACGTCTGGCGAAGGGGATGGGATGCCGGCAGACCAGCGGGCCATTAACCACACGTGTAGATGGTAGATGTGCTCCGAGCCAGCGGCGCCACCGCGCGCTGCGCCGCGCTAGGGCCCGCGTCGCAGGTCCGAATCAGATTCAGATGCACGAATCGGACGGGGTCGTCGGTTGAGCAGGTGCAGCAGCGGCGCGGTCTGTGGGACGCCTCAATGCCTCATCCATCTATCGTCGCCTATGCACGAGACAGAAGCTTCAGTCCACGGCGGGCCCTGCACCTGACGCTCGAGGTCTTCTCGATGATGCTCTGCGTCATACGCCCTAGCTGATATCCGACCGTGATCGCACTGGGCTTGAGCGGCGCCGCGAGAAACGGGTTGGGAGTAAAGGGACTTGGGCCTGTGGCGTCTCGAGATTAACCCGCACTGCACTTACTCGTACATACACATCTGTGTGAGATATGCTCAGACGCTGCTCCTGACGCTTCTTCTGATGCTACCACCGCTCTTGTGCCTGCTCCTGCTCCTGGAAACTCCCGTAATGCGTCGGGGCCGCCTCCTCCCCACCGCTCGTGTCCGTGAGCGCTTGATAATCTACCCCATTGCTGTCATCGGCTTTGGAAGGTACCGGAGAAGAGGCAAAGGAGTTTATTGGGACGCCTGCGGATGTACGTTTCCGTTTGTGCGCGTTCTATGGTCTCTTCTGCATGACTATCCCCCCTCAGGCAGGAGATGTCCACCCTTTTGGCTTGACCGCACAACAAAGCTTCGCGGGCGGTGTACGATGATCGGCACAGCGTCCAACGGGGAAGGAACGGCGAGAAGGAAGGGGAGGTGACGAAGGGAAGGGAAGGGAAGCAGAGGGGGATGTGGTAGCGTGACAGGTGCAGCAGTAGCAGTAGAAGCCCAAGCCTGCCCATTACTGGCGCAGCTCGAAGCTTGCGAACGCGAGGTCGTAGCCGCCGAACTCGTAGTTGATCTTGTCCGTGCGCTTGTAGAGTCCCGCGAACGGTCCCCTCTCCCCCTCCGCCGCCCCATTCACCCCATTCACCCCGCTACGCTTGGCAGGCAGGGTCAGCGCGGATTTGAACGCGCGCTGTGCGGTCTCGACCGGGCGCTCGTCCTCGTCCTCACCCTCGTCGCTCGAGATAAAGAGTGTTAGCGTAAGCTTTCCCGGTCGGAAGATGTCCACGACACGGCGCACGAGCGTCTTGAGGTCCGGCACGCGCGTCGGGCGGTCCGTTGGCGTTGCGGGTAGCGGCACGTTGCACTCGAAGGACGCGTACGACCAGCCCTCCTCAGGGGTAACATGGATCGTGTAGTAGCCCTCGCCCGGGCGGGCGGGCGAGCTGCCCGCGTCGGGCCGCCAGCGCAGGAGCGCATTGCACGAGTAGCCGCAGGGAGAGAAGGCGTACGCATCAAGTGTGGTAATGTGCGAGGGGAAAATATCGCTGATCCCGATTCTGGACGAGAGCGTCATCGCCTCTGCGCGCGCAGACGCCTCTACATCTTCCGCGGCCTGGGCGTCGGCCTCGGCTTGGTTGAAGAAGAAGGGGGAGCTGGCTTCTGGCGAGAGGTGTGTCATGAGGATCTCAATGGTGTAATCTGAGGCGATAGGGTCGTCTGTATCATCTTCAAGGGCCTCTGGGCAGGACTCCGAGGGACCGACTTCGGGGGCGTCAAGCGAGCGATGCGAGGACTGTGGGGAGCTGGGTGCGGTGCTGCTGTTCGAGGAACAACTTTCCCCGGGGGAAGTGAGGTAGAGGAGCCAGTGGTCGCCATTCACTTTTCCGACGGTATAGGCGGACCCGTTAGGGAATAGGTTGTCGAGGAACTCAATCTCTGCCTTCCATTCCCTGTGAGGACCCAGCTGCCTCTCAGGAAACATGAAGGCCTTGCGCGAGTAGAACAGGCGGTAGACGGATGGGAAGCTTGCGTGGTCGCGAGCGATTTCGAGGATTCTTGGGAGGCCGAGAAGGTTGAGGGTGGTTCCGCATGTCTTCAGAATCAGACGGTGTGGCGAGACGAAGAATGAGGATTCACTAGAAGCCTCGTGTGAGCGAACTATGACCATTGAACGGAATCGCATTGGTACAGGAATTTGAGTAAGAGACTTGAGCGCGTTTCGTGGGGACGTCTCACACGCAATTTTGCGTACCAGGTGTCCCCACCACCGCCACCGGCCTAGAAACTTCTGGGCATCCCATGGGAGACGAGTGGACGTCGGAGAGAAAGTTGAGATGGATGGCGCGCTCTCAAGGGAACGCGAATATGTCACAATCTTATGAGATTTAGGTTCTGAGGAAAGACGTTGGATGCGTGGTCCTTGCGGCCGTGAGCTCGATATGTTCTTAGCATCCTTCAATTTTGGCTGAAGGAGTTGTTGCCAATCCGACGCCAAGGTTACGGGGTGGGAGACTGTTTGCGAGACTGTCCAGAGGCCATATGTATTGATAGCAAAAACGTCTCGGGGCGGCACGCGAACAAACAGCTGTCATGGCGTGATCCCGCCGCGCGTGCGAGCCACGCCCTCACAGGCGTGCGATCCACGTCCAGACACACAGGGACGCTTAACAGCAGACGTCATCGAGCGCGAGCGGAGACCCACCTGAGCAGGTACGCGTCCATCTCCGTGCCCTCCACGACGGAGAGAATTTTGCACTTGACAATGTCGAGCATCTCCTCCCAGATGGCCCTGGGCACCTTGCGGAGGCCGAATTTGCCGTCCGCGCCCACCGACGTGGCGTCCGGGCAGTCCGTGGCGGAGGGCGCGAACCAGATCTCGAGGAGCTTTTCGGGGCCTTCGAAAGGGCCGGTGGCCTGGGGCTGGTCGGCGTCGAGAGCGCTCATGATGGGTGAAGAGCGGTTGGAAAATTGATGTGGGGGCCAAGCACGCTATCTGGGCGGGTGGTGGAGGGCGGCGTTGGCGGAGGACTCTGGATGCATGAAACAGGGAGGAGTGCGGGGGAGGGGGAGAGCACAAGCGTGCACCTGGAGCACTTGAATCGAGTGCGCTGGGCCAAATCTCTCGAAACCTGCGGCCGAATCAAGCAGCCGCGCGTAGCCGCCCATTAGCCGCCCGATCGATAACTCCAGCCGTGTCCCGTGGCTGTGTCACCCTCGTCCCGGGCCGCCTCAGCCGCGCCGGCAGTCCCCGACCTGCCGTTCGCATGACGCCTTCTCTCGCCGACGCGTCAATTATATTCGTTTTCTCCGCCGCCAGCCAGCACCTCTGCACACTCAGTCCCTGTCCTCTGTCTCCTCGCTGCCCGCCACGACCCATTCAACTGCAGGGTTTTTCTTCTCCCGACAATGGTCCGAAGTTATATCCTCCGCATCCCCGCCGTGCGCGCCCTGACAGCGCGCGTGTCACAACCTCTCCTCCCCCTCACCCGCCTTGCAGCCACCACTCCCCGCAACGCCTCCAGTGTGCCTGGCTCAAGACCGTTCTCTCATTTCCCCGCCCGCCTTACATCCCCCACGCGTTCGTCATCCTCCTCACACCAGTCCTCCGACAGCACCTCGGAGCCGGTCCTCCCGCCCAATGCCTCCCTTTCCCAACGCTTGAAGCACCTCATCAAGTCGTATGGCTGGTACGCCCTCGGCGTGTATGTCATTCTCTCCACTCTCGACTTTACCGTCGCCTTCGCCGCCGTCAACATTCTCGGCGCCGAGCACGTCTCCCGAGTCGCATCCGAGGTCAAAGATTACTTCACCTCTATGATCCACACCACCCCGCCCGAGCCCGGCCGTGAGGAAATGGACCCAGTCGTGGCGCATGGCAGCGGGAACGGCCATGAGGGCTTGATGGCCATGATTCTCCTCGCATACACGATCCACAAGACGCTCTTCTTGCCCGTCCGGGTCGGTCTGACGGCGGCCCTCACTCCGAAGCTTGTGCACTGGTTGCGCGCCCGCGGCTGGGCGGGCAGCGCTGGCGCGAGGCGTGCCGCGCAGGAAATGCGGGAAAAGATGCAGAATAGGCGGGATAGGGATTGAACAGCGGAGTGGACTTGGCGACCATGTTATTATTTTATGACGACAGGTTTGCGGTGGGTGCTCGCGAGGTGCGTATTACCCTCGTCTCATGCATGACGTTCGACTGATGTATATTCATATCACAGGGGTTTGGTGGCACGTTACGACACTATTCATACACATCCATATAACCTACAACAATCCTCGTCCGACTAATTAGCGCGTCCGGATGGAGAATGGCGCAGGTTCATGCGGGAGGGGCTTCATCCGCTGCATGTAGTATCCTAACATTAGAGCTGCGGCCATATCCTGACAGGAATGCTTACCCTGGAGGATCCCTTCCTTCACCAGCTCTTCGGGTTTCGGCCGTGCCTGAAGCGCATGTTCGAGCTTGTCCTGTCCGAATACCATCAAGACCATCCACCTCACGACCTTGTGAATCAAAGCCTACTTGCCTCCAGCTGGGATCTCTGCAACTTCTCCTTCGCAGCCTGCAACGCGGGCGCGACGCTATCGTCTACCCCAACATTCCAATCCGCCTGAGCACCATCCGCTCCACCTGCCACCAGACTAGCTGGGGTACGCACCTTTCAGGATGTTGCGGTCGATGAGGTCCTTCTTCTCCGGTCTTTGCGAGAGGTTCTTCTCGAGCATCTGCGCCGTTGCAAGGTCGATCGACTGCTTGCGCTCGGCGGGGGGCTTGGTAGCAGCAGGCGCCTCAGCTACGGTGCGATGATATCATGATCCATACGTTAGTTGTGCCCGATCCTAGCTCGACAGTGACACTCACACATTGCGTCAAACGGATGTGGGTGCAATGAGGAAGGGAAGAATGAGAGGGCAAGGGAAGATGATATGGAAGAACAGAGACTCGGATAGAGGCGAGGCGCAGAGGGGCAGGGAGGAGCGTTACCCGCCCGTTTCTATAGCTGCTAACAAGGGTCCAGATCGGGCAAGGTGCTCGTGGTTGGCATGTCCCGTGACTATTCTGGCCTCTTCGGAACTTGCGCTGAGACCCGGCCCCACGTTCGAGAGCTTGGAGGACCGTCAGGCTATGTGCGCCAGTCTGTCTCACGCTGATTCGCTCGAGTTGGGCGCAACAGATCATGACCGGTGGGTCAAAGCAAGGATGGGAAAAGATGGTTCAGTTCATCAACATCGTTACTAGTCATTAGCATGGCTAGATCGTTGCTACAATAGAACGTAGACTACAGCAGGTAAGTCGTAACATGTCTAAGACATCAGATCGTCGGATCTAGCAGGCCGGAAACCCTCCTTAGAGGGTATTAGAGGCCCAGTTTTCATCGTCCCTCTCTCGAATCAAGCCGAAGAAGAGGGCAACGCGGCGCTCGAGGAGGCCGAGGATGAGTGAGCACGCTTTCCCCCTACGACAACGCCCTTGGTCTTGTTGAACTTCGCGATCGTGCTGTCCGAAAGCGACAGGTGCTGCTTGACGAGCGCGGGCGGCGTGACCGCGAGCCATTGCGCGAGGCTCACGTCCTCGAACCTGTCCGTGTTGAAGATCTCGAGGAAGCGCAGCGTCGTGTTCCCCGTGTTCTCCACGTAGTGACCTGGGTGCAACCCATCGGATCAGCCGTCGGAAGGGTGACAGAGGGGTTGAGAGGTACTGACCGTACGCAGTTGGAACGTAACTGATATCGCCTGGCTGGTAGTCGAACGTCTGCGCGGTCCCGCTCGCCGCAAAGAGCGTCACGCGCGCCGTGCCCTCCCTGCACACATCCCGTACATCAGTTCTGCTGTTTCAGGACGAGTGAATTGCGCGACTCACAGGAAGAATCCCCACTCGTTCTGCGTCGGGTGCCAGTGCAATTCGCGCATCGCGCCAGGCTCAACGGTGATCTCTGCGACCGCGATCTGCGTAGAGACATTGAATACGGTCGAGTCTGCGATCTTAGCCGTTCCGCCTGAGTACTGCGTCGGCGCCATCTCCGAGAACGCGAAAGAGAACGGCTGCGGAATCTGCCCGTAGGGATCCGAGGGGGGCTGCTGGTTGTCTGGGGGCGGTACTGTACATTAGTGTTGCGTGGTTAGTACAGAGAGGAATGAAGACGAGATGAGGAAGATCACTGACCGCCGGGGAAGATGTAGAGCTGGCTTCCAGGAATGTCGTCCCAGTCGGAAATGTCGTCCTCGAAGTTCTTTGCGATGACCTCCTTGGGAAGGTGTGCCATCCAGTCAGTCAGCTACATATATTACGTCAGTGCTGTTGCAGACCAACTCAATACCGGATCACTGACCAGGAAGGTGTCATCGTCGTTGAAAGTTCCGTCAGGGAAAATCTACACAAATAGTCAGCGGTCAGGTACGGAAGTCCACGTTTAATTAGACACCAACCAGAAGGAACTCGGTGCCGTCCGCAGAATCGTTCGTGGCTTGCAGTGAGTGAGGCAAACCAGGAGGGAAGTACCACAGGTCACCCTGCTTTACTGTTGCGACGTAGTTGCGGCCATCTTGATCGACCGCGGTAATCTGCGTAGAGCCCTTGAGCACGTACGCCCACTTTATAAATACTCGTCATTAGAATTCGAAACGGTGAGGTACGCAAAGATCTGCTTGCCTCGGCAGTGGAGTGCCAGTGAAGCTCGCGGATCGCGCCTGCTTCTAGTCGCATGTCCACTCCGGCCATGGCTGTTGCGAGCGGCATCTGCTGGACTAAACAGAATAATTTCATATCAGTATTCATAGCGCTTGAAAGGCGCCCCGCCGACTTACTGTTCTGCTGCCGCACCCAGCCACCCGTGTTCAGTTGCATTTTGCTCAAACTGAAAGGCCATTTTGCGTTTCCACTACGTGAACCGAGTTAGAAAACCTCACGCCCTCCACAAAAAACCAAATGCAGCGTACACAGTGCCTGAATCGGTCGTAGGTGGGGCGAGGATGTCCGGGTTCTGCCTGTCGATCTCGACGTTTTGTGGGCCGAGGATGTTTGCACCAAGGCTGCCGCGCTCGGGCTGCGGGTCTTCGGTCGTCGACGCATTCCACAACCAGTAGTTCGGGTCGTCGCTCGCGTAGGGTACCGTCGGGCTCGGCTGCGCCGCGCCGCTGCTCGTGCCCGTCGCGGAGTTTGTGCTTGAGATGGAGGCGGTCGTAGACGATGACGAGTCGGAGGAGACATCGCCGACGGGTACTGAGAAGGCGACCGAGCCTAGGAGGACGGCGCAGAGGATGGCGTTGAAAAACTTTGGCATGGCGAAGTCGTCAAGGTCGTCGAGGTCGTCTAGAGAATTGAGAACTAGAAGAGGGCACGCGAGTCCGAGAAAAAGAGCTGCTGTCGAGGTGCGCTGCTGCCGTCTGGACCCGTCTCGAGCTCTCTTTTATACCATACGCACCCGCACTAAAAGTTTCGCCCCATCGCGAACTCGCCAAGTATGTCCGAGCTTGAGCGTCCGCGTCAGGCCGCCTTCTGGCGCCGACCTCCGAATTCCCTCAGGCCTCTCCTTGTTCCGGGCCGCCGGCGGTCCTAGCACGGCCGGCGCGACCGCGAGGGCCCATTGAGGGCAGGCCCGTGTTACGAACGACGAGAGCACGGAGCGCGCCGCCATTCGCGATATACCATGCTTGTGCACGGCGTGCCCGGGATGTGCGGGTGCCCCAACGAGTGCTGGCCGTAATGGTGTCAACGACAGTTTCTGCTATTCGGAATGTGCAGCATGGATGGCGAGGGGCTTCCGGAGGTGGTGCGCCGCGAGTTTGTTCGGTTGATGCGAGACTTCCCGCAGGTTCGCGAGCGCGGTCGGGAGCCATATGACTGGGATACGCTCGCCGAGGAGCATGGTGACGTATTTTTGACTGTACTGACGCTCGATTTCAATGCTAGAGGGCGCGAGCTTCTATCAATAGACGACTCGAGCGCACGTCATCGGAGACATCGAAATAGACCTGCTAGTATCCGGATATGCATCCTGCGTAAGTCACTACTCGACTCTTGTGCAGTGCGGGACGCCAAGGATCTGCTACGATGCCGAGCGCCGAGGTGGTTTGATGAAACGGCCAGCGATCCCGGACTGCGCCATCGAGTTTGCCCGCGATTATTTATGGTGCACAAAGCGCGAAATAGAATGCAGTACCTGGTCTAAAGACAATATTTGCAATCAGATCCACATGAACGCACGCACGAAAGTGTAGCACAAGCTACAAATGTAGCGAGCGTACCCGAAGTCGGCGATCCTCCACGGCGTCGACTATGCCCGATACGCTGACTTGGGCATCTCTGCCGGCCCAAGGGTGCTTTGGCTTCGTAGCGCGCCGTATTCGAGTTCATCTCCACATCCGGTCGGAGGACGTTGTGATAGGAGACCTCCCGACTGTCCCGGCGCCGAGAGGAGTGTGGTGGCGGCGTGGTGGCTGCCGACTCTGGCCGATGACGTATGGGATCGAAATGCGGCTCGACTGAGTGCGGCGCTGGGCTCGGCGTCGTCAATACGGCAGTCATCCAGCCACAGAAGCTTTCCCGCGAGCTTGGTATTCGGCCGTTCAGTGCTTCTTACACAGCGGGCACTCGGGATATGGGCGCACCCTCTCAAAATTTGCGACGTCCCGTCAGCCGCCAGTGCATCGAACAGCTTGGCGAATGAACTCACAAGCAATAGAACGCAATGCCGGTGGGCCGTCTTTTGATGCACGGCGGAGAGCAGTGACATGCGGCCGGGAAGAGCGCATAGATTCTGCGAGTGCGCAAGGGGGAACGTGCTGAGCTTGTACGGCGTTCAGATTACATAGAACCACAACGTTGTACAAACACGAGGATACGAGACCCAGCAAATGTCCACGACCACAACCGGCTAGTCAGAGTCCAAGTCCGAAAAATCACCAGCTGAAAGCCCCAACGCCGCTATCCATCACATCCCAGCCATACTCCGTTGCGTTTGGGCCCGCAGCCTCTGCTGCCGCGCCGTCTCGCGCGCCTGGGCGTCTTCGCGGTACGCGCGCACGAGCGTGCGGGTCTCTTGAATACTGCGGCGGACGCGCTTGACTTCCGAGGTGATGTCATTTTGCATATCTTCGAGCAGGTCCAGAAGTGAACAGATCTCCTTGTGTGTCGATGTAGAAGAGGACGTGGACGTGGACGAGGCGGGAGAGGCGGGCGATCGGAGGGGCGAAGCAGGGGACCGGCGGGGGGAGGAAGGCTTGGACCGTGGCTTGTCATAGGTGCGATTCGGGTAGTGGTTACGACTACCGTCGACCAGGCCGCCGTAGGTGTCGAAAGTAGCGAGAGAAGAACCGATAGTGATGGTGGGCAGAGGCCCTGCGAGGGTAGCGAAGAGGTCGCTAGGGATGCCCAGGTCTCCAGAAAGGAGCGGGCTCTGGGAGATGGCCGGGAGGAAGGGCGCGGCGGAGCGGGTGTTGGCCATGGGTGGGGGATAGGATGTTTGAACGAGCGTGGTAGGTTCCGTGTGGGCGCGGGGCGCAGAGGCCCTGCAGAGGGCGCAGAATAGGTGGGTGGTATGCTAGAGTGCTGATGGGAGCGCGAGGGCTGCCCGCCGGTTAAATACGCTGAGCAACGTGAACAGGGGTCGCCGGCCACAGCTCGGGGTCGACGCTAAATCATCCGAACAAGAACTCGCTCTCGCGGGCTGCCCTGCCGCCGACATCCCAGAACGTCTCAGAACGCGATACGGCCGTAGCGTGATCGCGAGCGAAGTACCCAGAGAGACCGACAGATCGCGAAAGCAGCTAGAAGACAGAGATGGCAGACAGAACGAGCGACAGAGTCCCAGCACTGTGGCCGTTCACAGCGCGACTGGAAGCGATGGGAACGCCCTCGCGCCCGCGTGCGTCTCATGGACCTCGATTATGTAATCCAAAACCCTGCACTCGGCGGGCCCCGTGGCCGCGCTCACCGTCACCGACATCCTCCTCATCCCCATCCCCGACATGTCTCTCGCCAGGGCGGCCGGCGCCCTCGTCCGGCCCTCCCAACGGGCCACCACCTCTCTCCTCCAGAGCAGGGCAGCTTCTTCGCACGCTCACGATGAGCACGACGATCACCACCACGGAGGGTACGAGGATACGAACGTGTACGAGCCGGAAGGTGCGCCTGCTACCTATTTCCGACGGAAACACGCTTGCTGAACGGTGTGGTCTCTTCTACCAACTAGCGTTCAACACGTCCTTCTGGCGCAGAGCAGTCCTCGCCGGCGTCGGCGTCGTCGCGTTCTACAAGTTTGCCCCCACTCCTGGAGACGAGAACCCCATCGCGAAGTATATCTCCTCCATCATGGCTCCCAAGGAGCTCTGGTCGAGTATCAGCTTCAGTCACCTGCTCAAGTCTGCGCAGGGCTCGGACGAGACGCTGCTCGTGGCAGAGGCGAAGCCCCCGGTCGTCCACCGCTACCGCTTCCCTCAGTGCGTACTAGCCATTATATGCGTTAGACGCGTCCTGACTAGCGCACTTTTCTCGCGTTTATCAAGGCGCTTCGAGCAGTACTCTCCTCATTCACACCCCGTGGGTGTGAAGTTGAGCGCAGACGATGTCGTTGTAAAGCGGGATTAGTATCTCCAATAGAACCTCGTCCGTGCGCAGTATCTCCCATTCGAGAGTCTTTGATGCCTGTCATCGTCTTTGCATGTTCGTGATGACATGGGTGGAGGGCTTGAGATGGTAACGTAGCCCGTCTGGCTTCGACCGGCACGTTTGACTTCCCGAACGATCGTGAGCTCATGCGCCATGACCAGAACTGTGAATTCTGTGTGATGATTCAACGATGATACATTGTACGTGGCTTCTGATCCCTTCTTTTGGCCTCCTGGTACTCCTCAAGAAGCTATACTTTCTCTTCTCCCCTTGCACTTCCGGCACAAGTACTGGACGCTGTACCAGCTCGTGACGACGAAGACGAAGGACCCAACAATCGCAGCACCGATATACCCGCTGTTATCGTTAGCCTGCGAGGAGTTAAATTTTGGATATGGACCGGTCTACTAAGAGAATTGTCGCGTACCTTGGCCCATGCCCTCCACCAACTACCCGCAAGCCCGCCTCCATCCTCCGCCTCGGCCGCTTCTTGACACGACTTGCAGTTGTCCCCGATGAGGCCCATGGTTGTAATGAGCGAGATGCTAATCCGTAAGGGCAGTTTAGCGAAATACTCGCTATGAAATAATGCTTGTTCCCATACCTGAAAGCCACCAGGATACTCATGACTGTGAGCAGGATGCTGAGGTCAGACATCGTGTTGTTCTTCACGCGGAGCGTCCTTCCTTGATTAGGCTCGTCTCCCGGTGCAGCAACGACGCACGCCTGTGCTTGCGCATCCGGGTCGTGTACCTTTCCAGCCATAGGCCCCTCTGATGCGAGAGGAGCAACCGGGTAGCTACGGACTTCCGCGGGTACGTTAGAGTCGCCCTCCTGTGTGGCTTGGGGAAGGAGTGACTTGGGGCCGGCCAATCCGCGTTCGAAGAAGGCGAAGGACCGCTCAGGGAAGCCCGCATACGAATAAAGCATGACGATCGAGTCGAGTGAGTCGATAAGCGTCATCCCGACCGTGAACAGGAGCTGTAACGGGTTCGACGTGAGCTTCCACCAGTCCAGTCCAAGTCCAGCCTGTAAGAGATGAGGGACGTACTGGGAGGATGACGATCTCTCCAGGGCTGATCCGCTCGCCGTTGGGGCCGCGCTTGGCCGCCGCAGAGATGGCAAGCAACGCGATGGACGACGCGGTGTCGAAGCCTGGTGACGAAGGTGTAAGTCCGTGAAGCCGTGATGCAGTAGCGGCGACCTCACCGAATCCGAAGAGCACCCCGACCGGGTACATCTTCCACGGACGGTCGACGAAGGTGACGATAGGCCCAATGATCCTCATCATGAGCGTCCCCTTGTGTGATCCGTCGTCTTCCACGTCGAGATCGACTTCGTCCTGCACTGTCTCTCCTCGTGCGATTCGTTGGGTGCGTCGCTTCTTGATCTGTAAGCGAGAAATGAACATGTTAGGGAAGGACGCGAACTACGGAAGGCGACATAAATGTTGCTAATACGCACCCGACGACGCTTTTGGATAATCCTGAAGAGGATAATGGAATTCGCGAGGCCTACGACGAATAGGAAGGACGCGCTGACCGCCGCGCCTGTAACGACTCGTGTGAGAACTAGAGTGATGCAGAATCATAGGGTAAACGTACCAACGATGCCACCGACTTGCCCGACGCCTTCGAGGTGGTCGTACACGTCAGTGCTGATCGCGATAGCCACATTCTGTCGATAGTAATCCCATTATATAGGCTGAATTCGTCGGACGAGGGAGCGAATTTCGTGTTAACCACTCACCACTACGATCACAATTGTGCTGTGCCCAAGCGAGAAAAAGAGGCCGCATGTCACCGGAAGCTGGCCCATGTTGATCAAGCTCCGGGTGGCATTGTCAATCGCACTATCACAGCAGGTCCTCAGACGTCCCATTCAGTGAGAGCAAGGTAAAGTTGAACCCACCTAATGTGATCCGCATCGAGTGCTTGGAAGAGAGCATCAATACCGCATAAATGCACAAGATACAACGCGCAAAAGCTTTCGCCGTCGACAAAACCATGAAGCTCATGACATACCATGCCTCAATCCAATCGTCTACGATGTACATGAGATTCCATGAGCAATTCAAGCTATTCCTGGTAAACTTTTCAGCGAGGACACACTTACCCATGCTAAAAGTGCAAGGGACAATATTGAGCGCGTCTCGGGTCTTCGCGCGAAGAGCACCGCGCAGACAACCCAACAGACGGCATTTGCAACCAGCTCTACTGCGATGAGGAGGGCGGATCGTCCGAAGAGTGTCAGGCGAGGCAAACGTAGCGCTCGGATCCTCCGGCGGACGGGCGGCTCGGAGACGCCGCTGATTGGCTGAACCATTTCGACAATGTCGGCGGGTCACTTGAGTACCTCGCACCCTGCAACAACGCCGACGGCGGTCAGAAGAGAGGGAGGACCTGGCGCGGCGAGACTGCCCCTGTCATCTGTGGAGGTCACCGGGGTCCGACGGTCTTTGAACTGTGTTAATTGTCCACGCCGGTAGCGAAAGATAAGAAGGATCGATGGCGATCAGGTTTGGCGTTCAAGATACCAATCCGGCGACTGGTATCGGTACGACCACCTAGATAACAAGTTGGATCCTAGTCATACCTGTTACTACTTTGGATAAAAGGGTCTCAACAGGATAGACAATGATGGCCACCAGTGTGTAGTAGCAGTGTCAGTTGAGGACAGCTGCATATATATAATACAGTATATTTACAGTAGATTCTCGAGTACTATGCTCCGGATATCTAACAGCCACGGACGACGAGAAGTTACTGCCGGGTCCTATCATACTTCTATGCATCGGCCCATGGTTCCTTCACAACTTGTATTTGACCGCCCTAGCCTTCTTGAGCTCTTCGACTTGCTCGACGGTCGCGATGACGAAGTCGTACTTCCACACCCAGACGCGTCCGCCATTCACCTCACCCTGCTTGAAGCCCATCTCTGCCCAGCGGGCGGGGTCACGCTCTTCTGTGAGCTGACAGATGAGCGACTTCTTTGTCGCGAAGACCGGGTCAGTACCGAGGAAGGGGGAATGCGAAGGGTAGAGCGCCGAAGTCAATCTAAGGGAAGACGGGAAAATCACCGTTGTAGGTATGGTGAGACGTAAGATGGGAGAGACGAACTCATCGTAGCCAGGAGCTTTGACAGTGAAGTGGATGTGCGAAGCACGATGGGGATGGCGACCTGATGGTGAGGATGGGATGTGAGTAATGAAGTAGCACATTCAGCCCATCTGAGACTCCCGTACCTAGAACATGCAGCAAATCGCCGATAGGTCCGTCGCTCGGCTGGCAAGGAAGTGGTCAGTTAGGCAGACATCATCAGGCCACCGAGACTGACAATGGGATATGCTGTTGGCAGGATGCCGCGGTAGCTGAACGTCCCGTCAGGATTCGCGAGAATTTTGCCACGGTCATTTGGCTCCTCGCGATCGGGGTACTGGATGTCATACACGCCGTCTCCATCGGCTTGCCACTGGCACGAATGTGAACGCATGTCACAAGGAGGGCAGAGAGCACGTACTATGTCCACCGTCGCATCTTTCACCGCTTCGCCTGCCAAGTTCTTCACGGTACCAGAGAAGTACATAGATTCTCCTTGTGTACTGGATTTGGCGAGAGAAGAACCAGAGGGAACAACGGGGGCGTCTTCGGTGTAGAACGGACCAGGCTCACAGCCGTCCGTGCAGCCCTGTCTACTCGTCAGACAAAAGAACCTAGGCTGCTGCGTCACTCTGCATACCGGAGGTTTGGGATGATTGATCTCATCGACAAGAGCACTGAGTCCCATGCAGTCACTCAGCAGCACGAACTCGTTTTTGTACTCCGTGCTCTCCTTCCCTGCGCGAGTTAGGAACTTCACCGCTTTTGTCCACTCCTCGTGAGTAAGCTGAGTCTCCCGCGCGAAGGCGTGCAGGTGCGAGATCAGGGAGGTAATGAGCTCGAGTGTCCGGGGGTCCTTGCAGAGGGTCTTGTGTAGCTCCTGGACGCTACAAGGGTATTGAGTGAAGATGCCAGAGACGAGGAGAATCCAGGTACGTACTGGTCCGTAATAGTATAATTCGAGTCTTCGCGGAAGTCCCGCTCAAGCGGTAAATCCTTGGGAACTTCGTGCTCCAGCTGAGCGCGGATAGCACGTCCGACTAGGAGGGGATTTTTCATCTGCTGTTCAGAGGCCATGGTGACAGGTGTTGGTGAGGCGTGCGAAGCAAGTGGTAGCGGATTCGACGATGTTCAAGGTTGGGCTCTTGGAGCTCGCTTTATAGAGCTAAGACGGCGGCCGCAGCGGCGCGAGCCTGCAGCGGCGCGTAGCATAGGATATCTTCGCCCGCCGCCGGCGTGTATGTCGTGGGTCAAGAGAACGCCTAGCTTATTCATTGTGGGACAGGGGAAGCGGCGGCCGATCCCACGGTAGTGTGTCCTGTGACATCCGTCTGAACCTGGAACAGACCTGGGCGGGTCAGACGCACGCCGAGTATCGCATATGGATAGAAAATAGCAAGGCTACATACCTAGCTTTGCGTAAATGTGGGGGTGGCGTAGCACTGCATCTGGTCACGGTACCTATGCTCTCAAGACGTGAAGTAGCCGCGGATGTTCCGCGTAATGGACTAGTAGTTCACGCGCAGTGAAGCTCTTCGTGTCAATCAAACGTGACGGCCTGAGGACGTCAGGTTTGTACGGGAGTAGATCCTGAGGTTGGAAGGTTCAAGTGATGAATGAAGACGACTGTAGATGCGATGTTGAAGTCGTGCTGGAACCTGTACAGCATGATATCGATGCCTGGTGCGTCCGACGGATGGCAACAAACGGAGGTGCCAGAAGAGGGAACGTGCTGACGTAAGCGCGACTCGAGCATGAACTTGTTGATGTCGCGTCGCTACCACGCGTCGACAACGCCCGCCACGGCGCCCACGGCTTTCTTCCTTTCCACCGCTACGTGCAGTATACCCCCCTCCTAGCACGCCCGCACCATGGCGGGCAAGTCTCGACGCCGAACACGGCACACATCCTCGCTCGCCGTTCTGCCCCTCCTCGCCCATGCCGTCTTCGCCAGCACCCCCCTCGTCGACTTCGACCGCATGGGCACGGTCGGCGTCGCGGGTGCCTTCGCGGGTCTTGATGTCGTCAACAACGGCTCTTCCGTCACTTTCGATCCCTCAACCGCCTCCCTCCTCGCCCGCGCCGACGATGGCTCCCTCAGCAAAATCGCGTCGACAAACTCCGGCGGTAGCATTCTCGCCGGGTGCGCTATCGACGATGTCTTTTACTTCGCCGGGAGCTTCACATCCATCGGAGACACGTCGGCAACCAACGTCGCCTCCTATTCCTCAGGCACTGTTTCCGCCCTTGGCTCGAATGGACCCAATGGAATTGTGCGCGCGTTGTTTTGCGATGCGTCGAACAAACGGGTGTGGGCCGGCGGTCAATTCAGCTCCCCAGGCGCGTCCGTCGCGGTCTGGGATACCGCCTCATCGTCCTGGTCCGCTGCTCCTTTCGGCGGGCTGACTGGCACATCCGCTGAAGTATTGTCTATCACGTCCAACTCGTCTCAGTCCAGTCTTTTCTTTTCCGGCTCCTTCGTTGCGTCCTTTGGCACTGGCAATGTCACCCTGAATAATACCAATAACCCCAACGTCCCCTTCTCCGCCGGCGCGACGCCTTTCACCTCCTCCCTCGTACCTATTCCTCTCCAGGATGCCCAAATCGATGCAGGTCCTTCCTCCACTGAGTCTGGTTTCGACAACATCACGAACATTCTGTGTCCAGCCGGTGCAGACGGCGCTGGAAACAGCTGGTTTGGAACGGACGGTGGCAAGGCGGTTATCACTGTACGGAAGTTCTCCTTCTTGGAAGCGGTTGGCATCCGTCTTGGAAACACCTTCTTGGGTGGGCGTGGGACTACGGCATTCAGGTGAATTAAATCATACCTGTGTTTGCTGTAGTAGGATTCTAAGTTTTTTGCAGTGTTGCTACTATCCCCGACAATGCGGTCCAGACTCTTACATACGTCGACCCCACCGACAATCAGAACAAGACGTGTTCTGACAGCTGCCCCCTTCTCACGGACCCTACCATCTTGTACCAAGACTTCCTCTTCAAGTCGGACGTGGACATCACCGGCTTCCAGTTGACATTGTCAGAGTGGCAGGGTGCCGGCCCCGGTCTACACATCCTCCAGCTACTGTCGTCCGGTGCATTTGCGTCCGCCGTTCCCGACCAAAACCTGCAGTCGTGCTTCGCGCCCGTTGCGTCCAACACCTCAGATACCGGCACGTGGACGGATAAACAGGCGGTCACTACCATCGCAGGGACTGTCCAAACAGTCCTTGTCTCCAGCGTTGACGTCGGGACGGATTCCAGCGATGGCCCAAGTTTCACCTGGAGACCCTACGTCTCCGCGTCGGGAGATTATGAAGTCAACCTTCTCGTACCAGGCTGCTCGAACTTCCAGGATTGCCCTCTCCGGACATCCGTCAAAGTCACCGTCTTCCCGGGTCCTGGGCTCCAACCTTGGGTCACCACTGTTGATCAGACGAACACCGCCGACAAGAGCACTCTGATTTACAGTGGCCCCATTGTCCCGACAACCCCAGACTTTGTCAGCACTGTTCAGATGCAACTTGCAGACAGCCCTGTAGGCAGTGGCCAGAACGGGAAGTTTGAGCTTGTCGCCGATCGCGTTCAGTTCATCCTCACCAGCTCCAACGTCACGTCCAACTCTTCGTCAAGCGGCAATTCGACAGCCTCAATCGCCGACCGCGGTTTTGGGTTCTTCGAGTGGCCTCTCAGCAGTACGACAACCGTGAGCGCAAGCAGCGCCATCCCCACGTCCGCTATTACGGGCCTCGACAGCGCTGGGTTTGATTTATTCAGCGCGCTTGGCGGGTCGTCATCAGTGTCCCCATCCGGGTCTTCGATCGCTGCCGCTGCTCAACATGCGTCGGGCGAAGTTTTCCTCGGTGGCGAGTTCTCCCTTTCGAACGGTTCCGCTTCGGGAGCGTCGAACATTGTGGCTTTCAAGAATGGCGCACTTGCTACCTTGTCAAACAACGGTCTCAATGGCCCGGTCACGTCCTTGACTGTCACCGGGGACAACCTGTACGTCGGAGGGTCTTTCTCCGACACTAAGGACGCCTCGAACAGCGCTCTGAAGGCAATTGCCGTATATTCCGTTTCTGGCAACAAGTGGACATCCCTTGGCGGTGGTGTTGACGGCACGGTCACCTCCTTGGACCTCGCGGACAACCAAGTCCTCGTTGCTGGCAACTTCTCACAAGTCTTCTCGTCTTCGAGCAGTACCTCCGGCCAGGACGCGTCCGGATTTGCCGTTTGGGATATCAAGAGTAGCACGTGGGTAAACAATGGTGGATTCCTCATCGGTTCCATGACCTTTGTCGGAAATGGGACGTCAAGCAACCCCCAGTTCGTGGCTGGCAGTGTGACTTCCTCGCTGGAGTTCGGCGCTTCCGGTTTCGTCACAATCCAGAACGGTGACGGCGGTGAGCCTGAAGTCACCCCTCTTGGCGTATCGTTCGATGCCACCACGTCGGCCAACACTACATCTGCGACCAAGACTCGTCGTTCACATCATCGTCGGTCGCCAACTGGTTGGATCCCTAGTCTCAGCTCTCTCAACATCTTTAAGCGTGCCACGACCAGTAGCTCCCTGGCTCCCCTTCCTAGCGCTGCTCCAGCGCCAGCACCTGCTGTCCTCGCCGGTGCCTTCTGGACCAACACCACCACTTCCAAGGAGGTCATCGTCATTGGCGGCAACTTTTCCTACACTGCCGGCGGGGTGGACGCCCAGAATGTGGCTATCTACGACGAAGACAGCAAGACTGTTACGGCGCTGAAAGGTAATCAGCCTAACGGCACCGTGCGGGCTCTCCTCGTGAAGGGTAACACGCTCTACGTGGGCGGCGAGTTCTCCGTCGACGGCATCGGAGGCAGCGGCTTCGCTGTGTACGATCTCGCGAACCAGCGCTGGGACATGACGGGTATCGACGCCCTCCAGGACAGCTCCTCCACCGTTGTTGTCCGGTCGATCACTTCCTCGACGTCCGATGATCACACCGTTATCGTCGCCGGTTCTTTCGCTCAGGCGGGCTCCACGGCTTGTCGAGCCATCTGCGCTCTGGACAGCACGAGCCGTGCGTGGAATGCCCTTGGGAATGGGATTCTTGGTGATGTGTCGGCAGTTGTCTACGCAGGGGTCAGTCGTGTTTATCTTCGAGTCTATGGATTCACGCTGACGTACTCTTCAGTCTGACGCCGTTATCGCCGCTGGCTCTATCGCCCTCGCGGACAGCACCAACGCGAACGTAGCTACGTACACGTTCGCTAACAAGACCTGGAATTCCGTTGGTGATGGGAGCGATCTCCCGGGTCCTGTTACTGCTGTTGAGATCAACGACAACAACGCGAGCAGTATTTTCGCTGCTGGGCGGTGAGCAAAAGCACTTCGTTCAAAGCTCTCGTGGAAACTGACAACATGAGTAGCGCTTCGGATGGTTCTTCGGCCTTCCTGTCGTTCTGGAATGGCAACTCGTGGAGTGCAGTCGGTATGTTACCGGTTTTTCCTATAATCCACACGTACTAATGGCGTTGTAGGCTCTACGCTCGAGAGTTCCACTGAAGTTTCTCAGTTGACGATGGTGCCCATTCAGAACACCCATGATGGAAACAGCGTGATCCAGTCCGATCGTGTTCTCATGGTATCCGGTTCTCTCTCGGACTCATCCTTT
Organism: Grammothele lineata; assembly: GCA_002150815.3. NCBI lineage: Eukaryota > Fungi > Basidiomycota > Agaricomycetes > Polyporales > Polyporaceae > Grammothele > Grammothele lineata. The sequence continues at coordinate 2,791 of NDFF03000120.1, read as the reverse complement.
GGGAACGCATCGTCCGCTCTCTTCGATGGTGCCACGTTCATCCCGTACATTGTCTCCACCTCGCAATCGGGAACTCCCGGTGTCGTCGCCGGCTTGTTCCACTCTTTCGCGTCTTTCAGCTTCGACCAGCGCCACTTCCTTGCCACCGGCGTCGTCATCCTCATCTCGATCGCCATAGCCGCCGGCATCGTCTTCCTACTCGCCCTCATTGAGATCCTCTGGACGCTCTTTGCCCGCCGTGATGACAAGGGTGTGAACACATACGACGCTGCCGATCTAGGTGCGGACGATGATTCGACCCACCGCCCGTCGTCGCTGCTCGAACACATCAACGCTGCGACGCGCTCCACCATCCTCGGCGCGGGTGCCTTCGGACCCAGCTCGGAGAAGGAGGCAGGCTACGCCGCTGCGGCGATGCACGACGACCCGTTCACTGGCCCTGACGCGAGCAACTACGTTCGTGCCGAGACGCCCTCAGACGCGCTTGGCGGTGCGCTCGATGGCGAGGAGCAGAGCCGACCGGCCTACGCCCGGTACTCGTTCGACGGTAAGGGCGAGGGTGAGCTTCCCCTAAGGACAGGCCAGGAGCTTGAGATTCTAGACGATAGAGATGCTGCGTACGTCGTCCGCCTTCACCTACCCATTCATTGTGCTGACCAGTTCCTTAACAGATGGTGGTATGCACGAGACTCGCGTACCAGCCAAGAAGGCGTCGTTCCGGCGGCCTATGTGTACTAGTCGATTTTTATGAACATTTTTGGTTTGTTATTGCGTAATTGAGATTGCTTTCGTCGCATCGCTCGTCTCCCTATGTCCGTGGTCCGTCTCCTATGTCCCAATACCCATGATGACAAGATCGACCTTCAGGTCGTTCGCTTACGTTGTTCCGCAGATCTTTTCCGCCATCTCTCGCCTTGAGTTACTTTCGCACCAGACGTTGCACCAGACTCTGATACGCTGCACATTTGACACTCCTAGTTTTTCTCTTCTACAAGTTCGATCTCCGTGTTCATCGTCGTATGGGATACATTACGTACGAACCATAATACAAGCAGCAGTGCATGCAAAAATGTTACAGGGCGATCAAACGCAACTCAAACAACAACAAGGCATGACAGAGCGCGACTCGTACAGCCCCTCAAGGCGTGTTCGGGTCGCGGAAGTGCTTCTGGTTGTTGTGAATGAACGCGACCTTGGTCCTAAACTCCTCGCGGCGACGCTGGTCGCGGAACTCGCGGACGTGCCGCCCCGCTTCACGCGCCTCGCCGGCGTTGCGAGCCTTGACGACCTGCGTGCCCGCGCCGAACGCCCCAAAGCCGCCGCGCGCGGGTACGAGCGCACTGTTCTTGTCTGCGATGAGCCGGCGGACGAGCGCCGCGCCCGAGTTGGGGTCCTCAGGCTTGCCGCCGCGCGGTGCCCCCGGGAAGGACTGCGCGTAGTAGCGGCGCATCGTGCGGTGGCCGATGCGCGCGCCCGAGGGGAGGACGAGCTCGTACTGTGAGTCGCCGTAGGTAACCTGGTTGTCGAGGAGCTCGTCCTCGTCCGAGGATTCGTCGTCGCTTTCTTCCTCTGAAACTTCCTCTTCGATGACTTCGTCGACCTCGCCGTCTTCGTCTTCATCGTCCTCCCACTCCTCGTCCTCTTCCTCCTCTTCCTCCTCCGCCCGCCTCTTCTCACGCTCCGCCCGCCGTGCGGCACGCGCCGCCTTCCGTGCCCTGCGCTCCTCTGCATCGGGGTACGAGGCTTCGAAGTCATAGTAGTCCGAGACCTCCAGACGCTCCGCATCGGTGTCGTAGGCAATCTTGCAGTGGCCCTTGTCGCGCATGTGCTTCCTCACGGCATCAAGCGTGCGGAACTCGGCGCTGCAGAACACGCACGCGTTCCCGACCGCCGTCTTCTCGCCAAGGTACGTCACGAGGCCGACGAGGTCGACGAGGAACTCGGCGTCAGGCACGAAGAAGCCGTGCGCGCGCGACATGTGCTCCAGGTTCTCGTCGAGGCTGGCCGCAGGGGGCGCGGTGCAAAATAGGCACTGAGTGGGGGCGAGTCGTGCGCGCGCCGCGGCGATCTTCTCGTCGATGGTCTGGTTGATCTCCTCTTCGGTTGCGTCCGCGTCGACCTGCAGAGATACGCCCTGCATCTGGGCAGTAACCTGCTCCACGGGCGGTGCTGCAGGGGGCGAGGAGGGGCCGGCTTCGGGGGCGGGGGATTCCTCAGGAGCATCGGCGCGGGCTTTGGCCTTAGCAGCCGCACGCAACTCGTTGTCTTTGTGCTTTTTGGAGGCGATGTGTGACCTGTATGCATTCTCGGTAGTATAGCTCTTGCTGTGGGATTTGTCAGACGGGCGCGCGAGTATGTTAAGGAGCGATGAACACTCACTTGCAGATCTCACAGGTGGAACCTTTAGGCGAAGCCATTAGCGCAGTCTCCGCCCTCCTCTCCAGGACTTTCTGGTTGAAAAGATCCGCGCTGACGGGCGGCAAGCCTGCGACCCGTCGCTTCATGTTGTATCTGTGGTGATCGGAGCGGTAGTGCTCCCCTGGAGAGATGTAAAACAGTATTCTGAAGAGCGTTCGCATAGAACTCACTCTGGTCCTGCGCGGTGAGGAAAGCTATAGTACATGATATGCAAGTGTAGAGATTGCTCTCGGGTTGTGGCTGAGCGACGAGAACGTTCGCCATGATGATAGTGACGGGGGTGAGGGTGGAGCCGCTGGTGATAGTGTCGATGATAATGTCGGTGAGCGAGGTCCAAAAGGGAAAAGAATAAAGGGGGGGGGGGGGGGGGGGG